>JARACY010004173.1:0-28355 GCA_029255725.1 Scrobipalpa atriplicella | reverse complement strand
AACAAAAACTGATATCCATGACAAGATAATAGAAAATCATGCACAAGTATTAATTATGAATAATGACAAGTTTTGTGATGTAAAATTCGGAGTAAACTATAAAACTGTCTAGATAGCGAGCGGGTGGAAGTTAGAGACGTCACAAATGGGGAAGACAAACATATCTACGACAAATCACTATACTACAAAGACAAGTCCAAACCATTCTGAACACAGACTAACTCGTCTACAATGTATTTTGCAACTATAGGACAGGTCACTATATTGTGGTTTACGAAGCCCTGACGGCACTTGATCGCAAATATGTGCTTCACGCACGACTTTGCTGATCTAATACATCAAGTGCGTCATCATGAACTAAGTCTAGTTTTTTATGTGTTTATGACTAAGCTACTTTAAGTTGATCAATTTAAGAATCATTCTTTAAATTGATCATCGTGTCCTTCTTTAAGTCATCATTTAGTTTAATTCTTGCATTATAGTTCAAACATATTTCAAAGAAGATGCGAGAAGAAATTCACGATAAAACAAAAAAAAATCTAGAACAGTGCAAGAAAAAAGTAGGTCAAAGTTTCGTTCCGTAAAATATTTAATACTACCGGCTGATTGGCCGTAGGGCTATTCTCGCTGAATGCCTGAAAAGTAAACCACCAATGTAGTCGACTCATTAGAGTCGATTTCAACTAAAGTGACTCTGTATTGTTGTTAGCTTGAGACTTCTCGTTTTTGTTTAACGAGCAGCCAATCAGAATTTCATGCCTTAAGTTTTTACAAAACACGACCGATAGCATTAGAATGGACCATTTTGGATCTTCAGTTTACAACAATACATCCACGGGTAGACAACACAACCAACTCTAGACTAACTATAATGTTTCAAGTTGTATAGGTAATCTAATGTGGGGGAATTACAAGGGGCCAATAACAAACACTACTTTAAACGTGTAGTATTACCTATCCACGTAATGTTTACATTTGGCTCAAAGATACAGAAACTGTCAGATACACACTTATTAATTAGCCACACGTAGTTACTCTGGCTTCATTTTTATCTACATAACCTACGAAATTTGTTAGATTTAATATTAGTTTACCTTAAATAAAACATCAGAAAATAAAACGTTCTGCGCGGAATCGGAAGGTAGGGAGGGGATGACTTACCGGAACGCCCTGTGGTTCAGTCTGGCCAAACCTAGTCGATCTCCAACTCTCCAAGATGAGAAGTCCCGCGTAGATCTTGCCCACCGTCAGTTTCCCTGCATTGAGAACGTCATTTCGAGGCACCAACAAGTCTAACATCTTCTTCGCTTGGAGTGGCCATATGTGTGTTATCGTTTGTCTCAGTTCGGAGTCTGCTTGGTCCATTTCTTCGGCTGTTTGTAAAATAAAAATTGTTAATGGTAGGTATCTCTATTTAATTACAATCTTTTGAAAAATAAGGTCGTCTTACCTGTTCTCATCTTGATGTTCAAGTTTTCCCGAATTAAGGCAAATAGTGTTGTTGTAAAATTAACTTTCCCTTCGTCGTCTAGCGGCATATTCATTCTAATTAATTTCTTATATGCTAGTCTGTTTGGACATTTATTACCAAACCCCAACGGCGGATCCATATTCTTCAACATATCGTACATTTCAGTATAGTGGATCTTTCCGCTGAAATACAAAAATATGTAAGTTAGCTTGGCTAAACCATATGAAACACAATTGAGTTTTATTCCTTTATGCAACAAAACTTACGTAGCGTTTGGATCATATTCAGCCCATATTCTAACAAATTCATCGAGATGATGAGCCCCGAGAATGGATGAGTCCCTCGTCAAGTAATCGAAATTGTCCATGATGACGGCGACGAACAGATTCAACATCTGTAAGATACCAAAAACATGATCAGATTTACTGAGAAGAAATTTGATAACCTGAAAACTTGTATTAAAAAGTCACGTCATCATACTTACAAGAAAGGAACAGAAGAAAATGAAGGAGACGAAGTAGGCGTATGCAAGGGTGCTGCCGCACATTTCGTTGCTTGGCTTGCGTGAGTCGGGATCGCATTTCGCCGGCTTGAGGCAAGCCAACATGATGTTCGGCCAAGCTTCGCCCGTGGCGCATCTGCGCATACAATCACTCACAGGAACACAATAATAATACAGAGACAGTTGAAGCAAACTAAATTGTATTATCTGAATCTTCGGCTTTGGTTTTGCTTGCTTCAACTGTCTCTGTATTATTATTGTGTTCCTGTGAGTGATTGTATGCGCAGATGCGCCACGGGCGAAGCTTGGCCGAACATCATGTTGGCTTGCCTCAAGCCGGCGAAATGCGATCCCGACTCACGCAAGCCAAGCAACGAAATGTGCGGCAGCACCCTTGCATACGCCTACTTCGTCTCCTTCATTTTCTTCTGTTCCTTTCTTGTAAGTATGATGACGTGACTTTTTAATACAAGTTTTCAGGTTATCAAATTTCTTCTCAGTAAATCTGATCATGTTTTTTGGTATCTTACAGATGTTGAATCTGTTCGTCGCCGTCATCATGGACAATTTCGATTACTTGACGAGGGACTCATCCATTCTCGGGGCTCATCATCTCGATGAATTTGTTAGAATATGGGCTGAATATGATCCAAACGCTACGTAAGTTTTGTTGCATAAAGGAATAAAACTCAATTGTGTTTCATATGGTTTAGCCAAGCTAACTTACATATTTTTGTATTTCAGCGGAAAGATCCACTATACTGAAATGTACGATATGTTGAAGAATATGGATCCGCCGTTGGGGTTTGGTAATAAATGTCCAAACAGACTAGCATATAAGAAATTAATTAGAATGAATATGCCGCTAGACGACGAAGGGAAAGTTAATTTTACAACAACACTATTTGCCTTAATTCGGGAAAACTTGAACATCAAGATGAGAACAGGTAAGACGACCTTATTTTTCAAAAGATTGTAATTAAATAGAGATACCTACCATTAACAATTTTTATTTTACAAACAGCCGAAGAAATGGACCAAGCAGACTCCGAACTGAGACAAACGATAACACACATATGGCCACTCCAAGCGAAGAAGATGTTAGACTTGTTGGTGCCTCGAAATGACGTTCTCAATGCAGGGAAACTGACGGTGGGCAAGATCTACGCGGGACTTCTCATCTTGGAGAGTTGGAGATCGACTAGGTTTGGCCAGACTGAACCACAGGGCGTTCCGGTAAGTCATCCCCTCCCTACCTTCCGATTCCGCGCAGAACGTTTTATTTTCTGATGTTTTATTTAAGGTAAACTAATATTAAATCTAACAAATTTCGTAGGTTATGTAGATAAAAATGAAGCCAGAGTAACTACGTGTGGCTAATTAATAAGTGTGTATCTGACAGTTTCTGTATCTTTGAGCCAAATGTAAACATTACGTGGATAGGTAATACTACACGTTTAAAGTAGTGTTTGTTATTGGCCCCTTGTAATTCCCCCACATTAGATTACCTATACAACTTGAAACATTATAGTTAGTCTAGAGTTGGTTGTGTTGTCTACCCGTGGATGTATTGTTGTAAACTGAAGATCCAAAATGGTCCATTCTAATGCTATCGGTCGTGTTTTGTAAAAACTTAAGGCATGAAATTCTGATTGGCTGCTCGTTAAACAAAAACGAGAAGTCTCAAGCTAACAACAATACAGAGTCACTTTAGTTGAAATCGACTCTAATGAGTCGACTACATTGGTGGTTTACTTTTTCAGGCATTCAGCGAGAATAGCCCTACGGCCAATCAGCCGGTAGTATTAAATATTTTACGGAACGAAACTTTGACCTACTTTTTTCTTGCACTGTTCTAGATTTTTTTTTGTTTTATCGTGAATTTCTTCTCGCATCTTCTTTGAAATATGTTTGAACTATAATGCAAGAATTAAACTAAATGATGACTTAAAGAAGGACACGATGATCAATTTAAAGAATGATTCTTAAATTGATCAACTTAAAGTAGCTTAGTCATAAACACATAAAAAACTAGACTTAGTTCATGATGACGCACTTGATGTATTAGATCAGCAAAGTCGTGCGTGAAGCACATATTTGCGATCAAGTGCCGTCAGGGCTTCGTAAACCACAATATAGTGACCTGTCCTATAGTTGCAAAATACATTGTAGACGAGTTAGTCTGTGTTCAGAATGGTTTGGACTTGTCTTTGTAGTATAGTGATTTGTCGTAGATATGTTTGTCTTCCCCATTTGTGACGTCTCTAACTTCCACCCGCTCGCTATCTAGACAGTTTTATAGTTTACTCCGAATTTTACATCACAAAACTTGTCATTATTCATAATTAATACTTGTGCATGATTTTCTATTATCTTGTCATGGATATCAGTTTTTGTTCCGTCTGTAGCTTTCCTGACTGTTCTGTTCTACTTTCGTTTCTAATAATTACATTTTGGCTCAATTAATTACCATATTAGAAGCCTTACAATTATGGAATAACCAAAATATGCTTTTGCTACGCTCATGTTTGCCTCCTTGTAATTTTTATACTATAGCATAACAATATGAAACAACTATCATTATGAAGTCTGAGCATGCTGGAGAACAAAATCTACCACTTTGATATAAAACTATTTTTCGAGTGATTTTCGCAACTTTTACTAACATGCTGATCTACAATCTGCCTCTGGCTTCACTGAAATTGCACATAATTTTATATATAGCACTTACTCTAAAAATATACAAAGCTTTGTAATTTACAGCTCTTACAAAACGAAAATAATAAATACAGTTCTGCCAACATGTACTCTACCACTACTGAACATATGAACCACTGAAACATGCTAAAACTAACGTGTATATAGTTATTTTCTCAGATATACGTAGCAGCATTCATCTTTATTACACTAAAACAAATACATATTTTACTGCATACAAATCAGCTGTAATTCTGTTTACACTAAACAAACACACATACACAAACCAACTCCAGCATGGACATGATGTCATGTATGGGATTGCGCAAACTCATGTAGGCTTTTAGCCGTTAGCTGGGTGGTCCAGTGCGGACGCTGTGTGACATGAGCATGCGCAAGTGTGCGTGTGTGGGGTGGTTGTGTGCGTTACGTTGGGGGTGCGTGGTGCAGAAGGCGTCCTTCTTTAACTGCCTGCTGGACGTGGCTGCGGGCATGAACACGGGGGTCCCGGGCGGGCTCTCTGTCACACGAGCCTACGGACCACCCGCCCGCGCATGCGACGACGGACGGACAAGAACATCACGAAGATCACACGCTAGCCAACCTCGCAAGGAGAACCACAAGAAAGTCGCTCAAGTGAGTAAAAATTTACTACCTCTACCACTAACTCTAGGTGCAAGAAGTTAAGGTAACGAAAAAGAAACGACAAACAACAAAATTAAAGGCTAATCCAAAATAGGCAGCCATTGCATGAAAACGATTTAACTTATGCCCTGCATTGGATATATAGGTAGATGCTGATAATTATGATGATGATGATAACAATGATGATTATGATGATAATAATGATGACGATGTTGATGTTGATGATGACGATTAGAATATATTTCGTTGTTGGCTACTGGAGACATTTAATAGTTAATTTAGAAGAGCTTTACAGCAATGTCTAACATTGTGTTTCTTTTGTTACAGGAACAGCAAAAAGGTGAATACCTTTCGTAGACAGGTGCTAAGGTTAAATCGATCAATGTTGTCAAACCCGATCAATGAGACGATCATATCATAATAGCTAAAGTGCCATCGATGTTCCCTATCGCAAAGAACCATAAAAATTGGCGATAAAAGCAAAATATTCAATACCTAAATGTTAAAATCATTTGTGATGTCTGGATGAAATTGTTGACGTACGTCTTAACCTGCTAAATGGGCTTAACCCTTGTACCCACATCGATGCATTTCATTAACCATAGATAGTTGATGTTGTAACTTTATGTTCAGAACTAGAAAATCAATGTTTCGGTGTTACCATAACAATAGGTGATCATGAATTAATGTTTGCCGTATGTATTTAGAAGACTTAAGTCTTTACTAACTTAGGTCTAGGCGATATTAGTGGTAAACTATTATAAAGTTAGGGGCTTAGGCCCATCATAGATTTTGTCAATTTTGATTGTGTTGATTCTGTACCTAAAATAATTAATGGTACGTTTTGAAGTTTACAGATGGTTGTTGAAATTAGGTAAAAAAAATTCAGTAACATTAGGATTGTTTTCCTAATATCGTAGAATTTGACGATTTTTTATGATCTTGACTTGAAAGATAATAGTGAATGGTTTTTATAATGTCTTTTAGAACTAGGGATGAATTTTATATTTTTGTGACATTAGACATACTTAGCACTATCACAATCAATACATGAACATACCTACATTACAGTCAAATGAAAACATGACACCAAAACATTTTCCGAAATATAATCAGTCTTTCTTAGCAAATGCATGAATAAGGAAATATGCATGGTAACTGGCAAGGTATATACACGAATTTTAGCTAGCTTTGGTACAAAAAGTACACCAGACGGGTAAGTAAGCAATTAGTTATTGAAGCACGAGCACGAATTTGTTGCATGGATTGCAATTTGAGCACTTATTATGTGCATGCGTATATTTTGTCTACCGCAACAGAATTTTGTAAATATGGGACAGTAAGTTCTAAACACGATCGAACTAGCTGACTTAGTTTCTACTAGAAGCATATTTGTATCAATTTGAGACTGACTAGTTGTGTTGTATAGGTGTTGGAGCTGCAAGATGTAGGGTCGCATCACGCCTCGATGGAGTCTTTGGACGAGGCGAGATTGCAAGCCCCACATGTCTACCAAAATGGTCACCATGGGAGGTCATCTAGTTTAAGGTACATATTTAAAAAATCTATAAATAAATCGCTACTAAGTACATATAATATAAATTGTTATCCTATAGAGAAATGACTTCTGCTATCAAATTTTCGTTGCAAACGATTATTTCTTGAAGTCAGTAAATATTTTGATCTGACCAATATTTATTTGTAATATTTTTGTTGTTTTATTTTCTTTTTCGTTTTGTTTTGTAGTGTCATCGCTGAAGAGATTGATCTCGAAGTTATCGTAGTTAAAACTGGTATGTTTACCAAGCACGTGTAAACTCCTACTAACCAGATTTATTTTACTAACCTATCTACTCATCTCAAAGGTTGTCGTGACGATTTTACGTGGTTTTTGTTGCATGATATGGAACATGCATGTCTTTTTCTGCTTTCATTATTTGATTTTAAAAGTATGCCCTTTGGCGTTTCAGACGGACTCCAAGTCCTAGAAGAAGAGGCCACTATGGAGGGTATCACCACGACATCGGCTTCTCCGACACTGTCAGCAACGTCGTCGAGATAGTGAAACACGAACACACAAGACACGGGCGAACGCATAGGGCGCCCCATCACTACCATCCACATGGTAGGCTGATTTCAATCACACATTAGTTATTATGCTACCGATAAACATTAAAGATGAAAAACGAGATTGAAAATAACCGATGTGAATTTGCCAATACTCTATTTTGGTTGATATATTTTTGAAGTTCTTTTTTTAGAGAAGAAGTGGAAATATTGGCAGAATCATTATCGAATAGCTTGTTGATGCTAACGCAACTTTGGTACCTCCTATATATACTATCTAAATCCTTCAAATATATAACCACCTTTGATATTATCTAGCTTGTAAAGAGCCATATGCCTCTAATAATTATTGTATTATTTTCGTTCCTGTAGTATTTTTTTCGTATTTCAATATTAACAGTAAAACCTACTCTGTTTTATTTAGCTTCAATTAACCGATTCAAAACAGTTTTGCAAACATTTTTCTTCTCATGAAGGTACTCTGAAAGTTTTGTGAGAAGATGGGACGTCTAGCTTAACCGTAGTTGTAGGTAGTTGTTTTGTAGTTGTAGTTGTAAGATAACCAGAGAGCGAGCGCAGTTACGCTACTAATGACTAGGTTGAACTTAGAACATAGATTGTAAATCCTAGCCATACTAATCATTTTCACAAAGCTAGTTTTGTAAAACCTATAATAGTAGCTGGAAATAGCTATGACTACTAACTGCTCATCATACGCTCATAAATTGTTAGTAATATTATTTGATTATACCATCAGGCCACATTGTTTTACATTTTAGATGTAAGTACTATTGAATTGGCATTCATAATGCCACTATTACCAAAATGTTATTTGAAAATTATTGGCCTACGTGTAAAAACCGATTGGAACATCGAAAATGGTCTGAAATTAATTTGCCTGCTGCATGCTACAACTTGGCGCCCATTCAATAAGTTGATCTGCTCTTTTTTGCACAATAACTGCTTTGTTCATGAGCTCCTCCAGACACGAAAGGTGCCTACGCGCATGCACTTCAATGAACCACACTATAAATCATGCAGCATGCAAAAGCTTAACTGTTTTTGTATTTTAATTTTGTATTTTCTGCAGTAGACAACAGTAGCTAAAACAAAATATTCTTCCTTCTTGTCATCGTGATGGAATAGCCACTGTTATTGATTGTATCAAATAATCACTAGATATTGTGCAAAATGTAGTCACTGGACACTATACCGTTACCGAGCTATCCACTCCTTGGTAATCCGATCCGTGTCCGTACAACCCATACATTTGTAACCACCTTTAACAGACACCCAAAACTTTTAGAGTCACCTTTGTGAGCAAGGAAATGGTCGGTATTCCGGAGGGGTTAGGGTAAAGTGGTGGAAGGTACATGAAGGTATTCCTGACAGCAGGGAAGGAGTGGAGGGCGCCGCACCCCACGACCAGCCTGAGCCAGCCCTCCCGTTCGCCCAGCCCGCCACACCACACCTACGGTGAGATCCCCTCGCCACACATACCGGACTCACACTCAGGGACCACACCACAGGGTATAAGACAAGGATAGGCTACGGGCAGGGGAGTCCGTCCATCCAACCTGAGACAAACCGCATTTTAACTGCAAATTTATAAACTTTCAATCCAAATAAAATGCTCATGTCTCAGGACTGGAAGAGGGTAAAATGGCTTATTGCATAATACTTGCTAGAAATGTTCAGGACGATAATAATAATGCTTTAACGCTTATGCCAATGAAATTTATAGCAATCAAATTATGAACATTTTCCTTCATACAAGGGACAGTTGAAATCAGACTTAAGAACGCCATAGACCATAGTTAAATTATACCTTTTTATAACTTATGATTATTAAACCAAACTGCAATGCCTGCATCTAAATGCGTAAGATTTAATTAGGCGCCAATGATTCGTTTCGTTATAGAAAATTGTAAAGCAAAGGGTCCGAAATTGAATCAAAAATCTGTTTTTATGAGTTATTGGGCCCTTTGCTGCATCAGGTGCTATGTTCAATACTAGCTATCAATGTGACGATGTTCCGGCTTTGCACGCGTGTAGACGAATGACAGAGGACGTACGGAAAGGAAGACTGGTGGAATATGCATAAGAAAATTGTTTGCACATCTGTTCATTGTGAATGTATAGTTTACGACCCTTGTTATTTTTCTTGCTTTATTAAATATTCCCGGTAACAAAAGCTTACTGTGCATAGTGTACGTGTTTTGGCTGGGGCATAGAACGTCCAAATTATTCAAAGCGCAGTTTGGGCACCGATAGGTGGTGACCGCGAGAGGGAAAGAGACCGCGAGTGGCGGGAGTGGCGGGATCGGTCGTGGGAGCGAGAGGGCGCGCGCAGGGGGCGCGGCCGGCAGCTCCCGCCCACGCCCACGAAGCCGTCCACGCTGCAGGTCAAACAGCAGCCACCGTTCACCAGAATCAGCCACAGTCCCTCGCACGTAAGTGCTACCACTTAAAGAACCGATTCTGATGCACACTTTGTGTTTAAATTGAATCGAAACAAAGCGTTATTAAGTACAACGTCAATTTAACTAAATTGTATAGTACCTATGTTGATGATTTCTTGGTACTTCTTTCAAATTTAAGAATTCAGTAATTTTCGGGAGTTTTCAATGTTTACAAAGATTAAATGTAAAATGGCGTAGAAAATTGGAAAAAGCAATAAAAAATAAATTGTGATGTATTTTCAGTTATCGTTAAGGCATACGGTTCGAGAACCTGTAGAGCCTCTACACGATGAGTACGAGTATGGCCGAGAAGTTGAAAGACTGATACACCGAGACTATAGATCTAGAGAAAGGTAAGTTTAATGTTATATCTCTCAACTTAAAATTTTATTTTTGTGCCTGTGAAGAAGGCCCTGAAGTTTCACACTGCCTTGTGGCTTAAAACGCTATAGCTCAATTTGATAGAGCTGCTGCGTTGAGTATTCAAGTCCAAATTGCGTAAAAATTTTGGTTTCTGTATTTTAATGTTCCGACGTAGAAATTTCAATAATATAAAGTCTGTATTTAACTGTCGACGTATCATTGGTACATTACTATCCAGTGAAAGGCGTTTGGCGAAAAAAAAAAAACCTTGCTTGCTATGTACTATGAAATTGAGCTTTCGATAACGGAATCCTTTGTGTGGTGTAGACGTGGAAGAGGGTACGAGTCGGAGCGAGGCGGGCGCAGCTACGAGGCGCCGCTGTCGTACGAGGCGGCGCTGGCGATGGGGCGTGGCGGAGGGGCGCGCGCGCTTCCCTCCCCCCGCGCCCGCCGCGCCGCGCCTGCCCAACGGGTACAAGCCGCGCGCGAGGCACTCCGACTCCGACGAGGACGACTGGTGCTAGCGGCATGGCCGCGCGCGCTCCCAGCGGGACGTGCGCGCGCCCGCCGTGCCCGGCCCCGCCGCCCTCGTCTCGCACGCGCACTCCTTCTGACCCCCCCGCCGCGCGCGCGCTAACCCTCCCCCGCGCCAAGAACGATCTCGTTTTATACTCGGCGAACGTGTGTACATAGACGACTCTCGTTGCTCAGGTATTTGGACGTCCCTCCTGGAACGGGCGCGCTACGGCCGCCCGGCCCCGACGGGCCTCCGCGAGCTATATCCAAATTCTAGTATTTACAAAGTTTTGGAAAATTTAATTTTTAATTCGCTAAAATTTTACTCTTTGATTTATATTATGGTTAAGGTAATCGAAGTATGAAACAGTGCCAGACAACTCGTTTGCGCTAGGATTTTTACATAAAATGAAATTATTAGTCTGTATTGTAAAAGTAAACTTTCTATATTAAATTTGCACTACATAAAGTCTACGTTATATTATCGCCTACTGAAAGGGCGCTAGTGCGGCCCGTAGCGCCGCGCCGCCGGTCCGCACGGGCGGCACGGGCCGGCGCGGCCGCGCGGGTGTGCGGCGGTCGTACGGCGCCGCGCCGCCGCGAGGACCGCACTACCCGCCATTTCAAATTCAAGTTAGACGTTGGGAGAACACTAGCAATTCATCGTCAGACAAATTAATACTAGTATTGTATAAAATATTTACATAGCAAATAATTTTTACTTAGTTAATATTGTACTAAATAAATAATTAAACATTTTTATTGAATTTGCTGTCCTTCCCCCAAGTGCTTTATACCTACGTTATTTAAATTTAAATACAATTAACTAAATAAATATGAATTGTATGTAAACTTTGAAAATATATTTCTGAATTAAATTATTACCTAAATTGTTAAATCATGTATTGATATTGTTTAAAAAGGTTTTGATCGCCTGGTTTGTATCGCGAGCTACCGTATAGCTTTACCTAATCTGTTCATCATTTAAATTGTTATAATAAAATACAGTCTTAAAGATATATTCGGTCCCTTTGAAGCTATTAGTGATATTAAATTTTTCATAGTAATCAGGGACTATAATTGGCATTATAACCTTTACGCCTTATATCATCAAAATTATCCAAGCAAAGTGCAGCCAGGCGCAAAATCGTTTTATTTTGAATACATTCGAGAGCAGAATTGGTTTTCATGCGCCTTAAGCTTAGCATCCGTCATTTTAAATAGTATTTATAACGACTGCTGCCGTACAATTCGGTATGATAACCTGTATTTAAGGTACCAGTTTCTTATTCTTTTCTGATAGATCATCTAATTTGAAAAATATTCTCATCAAAATAAAAATAAATTGTAAAGTAATTAATTATGAATTTTTGAAGACATGGCAAAAACACTATATTCCGAGCCGAAAAGTAGCATGATTAGAATTTGCTTTACATGAAAAAAGTTTTGCTACTGTTCGGCTCACAACTAGTGTTTTTGCCATGCATTAAAAATTCATAATTAATTAATTACTTTAAAATTCATTTTTATAATAATGAAAATATTCTTCAAATTAAATGATCTATCAGAATAAAATAAGAAACTGGTACCTTAGACACAGGTTATCATACCGAATTTATCGACTTGTTAATAATGTTCAAGAACCAATTCTGCCGAGAGTGTTGCCATTTTAATGATAATTCCGATAGTAATCGTCCTGTTCTCATTTGGTAATACCATCGTCATCACATCACTTGTTGTCTGTTCTGGATTGATTATTGTACTAGTGAACAATAATCATTGGATATTAGACCCAATAATATATTTTAATTCGGTTTATATTAGTTAGATTGTACAAAAAGATATGTATTTTTACAACTGTTTCTTAGTTCAAGTTACTTTCGAAAACAGAAACAAAAAAATTTGCAAAACAAACTTTGAAACAGATGATCATTAAAGTTTACTCAAGTACTTTTACGAAAAATACTTACACATCCAATGTGACATTGAATCTATGGTAAAATAATCAATCCAGCTGACGACACGTTCAACACCATCAGCCATTTGTTGCGAGGCATGCTGTAGGTTACAAACTCGTACGTCACATTAGTACGACAAAATTTGTAAATACATGATTTTCTGTGATAACATGTGGAAAATGAGAATATTATTATTAGAACTGTGTGATTGCCTAGGAAAGTTCTTCGTTATTTGTCTATGAGACCCGGAAATGCATGAAAAATACCTGTTCAAAGAAAATCGTAGCTGTCTACGGCGTAGCGTTTTGCTACGAAACTCGTAGCGGCCTACCTGTAAAATCAATTCGGATCCTGTCAGTTATCCTGTTTTTTAACTAATTTAATGAAATAACGACCTAAATTGCCCCAAAACAAAAGCTTCATAAGAAAAAATGTCCTAATATGTGGCAGGTAGTTTTCATACATTCAGGAGTCTCCAGTAGTTCCCTCTAGTCGAATCGAATATTTCACACGTATATGGTCGTTGTTGTTCGCTGCGAAGGGCAAAAGCGGGTTGTTTAGCTTTTAAGTACATTTCTTTCACTATATTTTACCTTTGTTAACTATAGTCGATGTTTAGTACAAAGTACAATATGTTACAATTTTGTTTATCAGGCTAGAAGACGAATAGACAACAGTTTTCATATTTATAATGGTTGAAATGGGTGGAAATAGAAACGTACGGAATTTCAGGGTTTCTACTGGCATTACACTTGGAAGGGATTTAATTATTTTTTTTCAGTATAAAAGAAAGGCAGTGTTACTACCGCAACTATTTAAACTTCAGAAGTATCTAAATCATTTATCATTATTTATGTACTCAAGAAAAAATATCTTACAATGAGAAAGTACAAGCATATTTCGTTCAGTAAGATATGTAAACATATACAAAAACATATTTAGTTTGAGCATTGCCAAAGCCTAGTTCAAAAAGATATAATAATGTAACTCTGTTTAATGCCAGTAGAAAACTGAAATACCTATATACGTTAGAAATTGTGGATATTGTTGTAAAATAACGAAATTTCGTGGCGTGTTGACGATATGCGATTGTAAACTTTATTTGTTGAGAGATTTGTTATATTTTCATGTTTATGTTCACCTTTTTTAATACTTGAGCATCATTTAAACTATTGATATTATTAATGTTACAGTACATTGCTAACTAGTCGTAATTGAAGATTCATTGTTTTAACTGTTTGCAAAGGATAAGAGTCCCACAATACCAAGTCCAGTTTTTTAAATAATATAATATTGTTATGGATGGATTTACAATATATAAATATGTGGATTTAAAGTAAATTGTAATATATGTAAGCAACTTGCTATATCGTCGATCAATCAATTGAGATACTTAATTGAAATTATTAATTTAAATTATTATATCATAAAAATATGATTGAAATCGGACCTATCATTTATTAATAAAGTAATAATACAATAACATACTTCACCAAAGTTTATCCAGCATATTTACTTACATAAATGATTATTGCATTGCCTTGTTAAAGTTTAAAAAACTGGGCTTCGTATACTTGTTACCCTCGTTTTCAAAGTGTTAGATTTCTTCTATGTAGATTTATTATTTATCGAGATTGACTCATGAAGAATATTTATATTGTTATTGTATAGATGTATGGATAATTTCGTTCTGTCATTTGTAATTGGGGTATTAGGATGAAATAATAAGCCGATGGACTTTCGATGACTGAGTGGTTAGAGCTAGTCGAATGCGTTCCGCTAAGGGGGTTTGAGAGCTGCGACAGTGGCGCCATCAGTTTAAAATTATTTGTGCCTGAAATACAGACATTTTCATGAATATTTTACGTTTGGCGAAAATCACAACTAATTCTCCATTTTATAATCCATAATATTATAATTCACACTAAGCATAAAAGCTATGTATTGCAAATGTGCTAAAAGTTATCCAACGTGGCCACTTTTAGCACTTTTGCAATACATAGCTTTTATGCTTAGTGTGAATTATTATATAATGGATTATAAAATGGACCCTTAGTTGCGATTGTCGCCAAACATAAAATATTCATGAAATTCTTTGTGTTTTAGGCACAATTAATTTAAAACTGATGGCGCCACTGTCGCAGCTCTCCGACCACCTTAAGTGTTTGCGATTGCGATTGCGATGCGGTCGGTCCTCTCGTTCATTATAACGTTTCACTACCATACGTATAAGACAATGTAAATATTGTAAAATATTACTCGACCGTTGTGTAGAGGTCGCCTGTGAAAATGTCTAGTGATATATTGCTAGTTAAACTTAATGTTAGCTAGGTAATTTCGTCCCCAACTGTCCTTGAATTTAAGTTGGGTGTTTCACTGCCTTAAAATAATAAATATTCGATGTAATAGTTACCTTAACTACTACAGATAAGTGGCATTTCAATTATTCTTATACGTTTTTTATCATTCGATAATCACATCACTATATTAACTACGTAACGTTATCACGGAAGGATTCAGTTCATTGTTCGATGACAAGGAATATCATAGGTCGATTATGTTTCAAATGTAAGAAGACAGCAGCATTGATAACCAATATGTAATGAAATTGTTATTAATAATAATTAATATTATCACTTTTGAAATTAGCTCACTTCAGATGGGAAAGGACAACAAAATATCCCCATAAGACGTTAAATTTAAAAAAGAAATTGAGAAATAAATAACACTTGCTGAAATGAAAATGAATTCTAAAATTATAAATTGTAAGTCTTTCTGAAACTGATATACGTATTAGATGCTAAAATGTTAAAATATTCAACTTTTTGAAGAGAGAGCCCTGATATTGAAGTGAGCTGATAAGCCTAGTTCACAATAGAAGTTTGCAAGATTCGGTAACCAATCAGCTTTTGCCACAGAATATAAAAGATCTGTGACGCCGTCTGATTGGTTCATGACTTACACAAATAATTGCAAACTTATGTTGAGGATAAAGCCCTAGGTGAGCCCAATATTGTCATGCCTGCCTTGTATCTGTGTAATCGCTTCAAACGAACATGTTTTATATTTAACGTTATATTATTACTGTATATTTAGCATAGAAAGTTCATCGGCGGCGTCGCGAGAGCACCATAGTATGTTTTTGGTACGTTCCAATAACTAACAGGATAGTGCAATCCTATTGATATTGTATTAATAAAGAACCAAACTTAAAGTTAGTATTTAAGTAATTTATTATCCTAAAACTAAAAACTATACGCATGTTTTCACTATACTGGTAAAAATGGTTATGTACAATACGAAAGAGCTACTGTTTTATATATGAATTCTTGCTCGCCTGTAAAATTTTGCAGAATGAATCATATTATAAGATTGTACAATATGAATAAATGCAAAAAAGACATTTCCTCGATAACGCGTGTTCATTTTCATACCCAAATTAGGTACCTAACCCATAAAATTCAAATAAGTAAATCAAGCACTATCAAACTTCCATCACATCACAATTATAAAAAATCATACAACATAATGTATATGATACGAATAGAAGAATATGAGTAGGTTCTATTATGTAGTTTATGATAGAATAATAAAAGATAGAATATTGTAGATGTTCGGTGCTGGATTGGATAGAACAATAATTTGTTTGATAATTCTGAAAACGTGATCCTATAAATTGAATGCCTATGTCTATGAACACGGAACGTGATCCTATAAATGTTATGCCTATGACTATAACACTGAACGTGATCCTTTAAATTGTATGACCATGACTACGAAAACCCAAACTAATCCTAGCATAGGAAATGCTTATTAGTATAAACACGCAACTTGATCCTATTAATTGTATGCCTATGACTATGAACACTCAACGCGATCTTATACATTGAATACCTATGACTAATATGACTATAAACACCCAACGCGATCCTATGAATCGAATACCTACGACTGATATAACTATGAACATTCAACGTGATCCTATAAATTGAATGCCTATGCTATGACTAATATGACTAGACTATAAACACCCAACACGATCCTATAAATTGAATACCTATGACTATAATAGTCAAAGGTATTATATACACAACAGTAGTATGACAATAATAGTATTATGATATGATATGATTATGAACTGAACACCCAACGTGATCCTATTAATTGAATGCTTATTTTATGACTATGAACACCATAAAATTACAATTTAAACAAAGTCAATTTTAAAATAAGAAGAGTAAAATTTTGATCAATTTAAATAAAATTATAATGTCTGAAAGGGAAATCCAAGGAAATTGCCACATTGCACTAAACATTAAAAGATAACATTTTTCCTATTTTCATGACAAGTATACCCCGAAAAAAGAGATGAACGTCTACAGAATTAAAACCATCAAATGAATATCAGTCCAGCTAATATCAACCATGAACTTAGAATTACACACTTATTAAAACCCTTTCAATTAAAAATATCGCAAATCGAGACGAACAACAATTTATTGTCAAGTTTAATTTATTTACAACAGGGAATATAGCTAAACCAGAATCATTAGTTTACATTTTTTTGCACCAAACAATCGAGACTTAATTCGTAACAACAATTTCAAATAAAAAATTCTAATAAAACCACAGCATTTTTACAAAAATACGCACGCGACCTTATTGGATCGAAATACAAAAATATATAAAAATACCAAGGTAACCAGACACCTTGAAACTGGGCATCATTAAATTAAAGATTTTTTTTAATTTTGCTTCAAAGTTCCTTTCCATTTCTCCGAATTTCCTAGTTATAATCGTGTCTAATTGCCTAAGTCATGTAAAAAAGTAAAAAGTGTATGGTCTACCTTGTAGTGTTTATGAGGAGTCAGGGATGTCGTCTGTGTCTATGGAGCTGACGTCAGCTTCGCCGTCGCTGGTCATCAGTAAAGGTGCCGGCCGCAGCGCCACGTTGCGACTCGTACTCATCATCGATGTGACGTTTCTTCCTGAAAAATATGAAACATAACACTTGGGTTTGGTTTCTCTGATAAAGGGTAACAAACGGACAAGTGCAACAAGACGGGTAAGAGCTGTCTTAATTTTAGCCCGTATCGACGAACTGCAGGGTCAGCCTCGGTATGGCCTTGCTGTATAAGTCCGGCTGGACGATCCCACAGGATCCGCGAGACCCCTCTCTTTCAACCACCCTTCCACTTGAGCTCGACTCCAAATTACTTGATGTTACGTTGGTGTCTGGGTGAGCTCGCTCCATCATCACATCTGTCGCGTTCACCACTGGATTAGACTAGAGTCAAGAGATAATCAAATAACGTATTTCTTAACCTTGCCGGATAGTTTCAGGCGAGCCTATTGGCACTACCAGCGTAGTCAGTGCCATGGAGCTGCCGACTGGTTCGTGGAACATCTCCAACTGCTGCGTAAATGCTGACGGGTCGATGAGGATCGCCTGTGAAATAAATACTATTGTAAAATTATAGGTCGAAAAATTTAATTCTTTTTTTAACATGTTATCTGAGACTAGTTCATCTCATCTGGCTTTTGCAATATTGGACATAGACTGGTTAAAGTTACCGTTTTCTATAAAATCTAATGAAGCTAAGATTATGGATAGAACCTACCTCGCTGTGTGGACCAGAGGAAGCATCAGACGAGGACAGTGAGGATCCTCTACCAGAGCTGTCCTGAGAATGGTCGCTGTGCATGCCGCGACCATCGCCCGCACCTGCACCCAATCCTATGCCGGGTTCCACCAAGTTGCCATTTGCATCAAAAACTGGTTCAACTAAAGGCATTCTTAGAGGAACCAACTCTTGCTGATCTTCCTCTTCGTCGATCTGAAACGTAAGGACTACTTAAATTTTCACCTCCAATGCGAACTATCGACTCGGTTTTAATAAGGTACTAAGGCAGCTTGGTGATAATTCTGTGTCGAAAATTTCAAGACACCATAATCAAGGTATGAAAAACCATGGTAATTTATCAGCTTATTCATAGTTATGAGTATTTGCGTAAATCACAACTAAGTTTCAAATGCACTAACCGGCGGTGGTCGTAATCTTGAGTATCCTCGCGCAGGGCTACCAGTTTCCGAGTCGAAATGTCCAACAGGGTCTGGATCGATCTGTTATTATTCAACGCCGATGTGAAAAGACGTGACTTATTTTAAAACTATATAAACAACTAAAGAACAGTTACACACCACCAGCTGAGGATTCATGACTTGGTAGAGCCAGTCGGGGACAGACACTTCTTCTTCAACCACGCATGATTCGAACGTTTCGGAAGATCGTCCAGAAATGAACATCTCTTCTGAAGTCTACAAAAATATGTATTCTCTAAATTATCTGTACAAATCACGAATTCATTAAATCTTTCATTGGTAAGACTTTTGACAGTTACAGGACCAGAAACAATTTACACCTGGTAAAAGCTTAATTTTTTCGGGTACGAATTTACTTACTGCTTGTCTCGTGACATCAACACCTATTTCAGAGTCCACATTCATATAGTCTGGTTGATCTCCCATAATCCGACTACCGTCCATTGAAAATCCACTAAACGCCTGAGCTGCGATCGTCCCAGGTGTATGCTGAAAAAAATTTGTTACGCTATAAATGTTTAATTAGAATTACTTATAAAATATTGTACTTGCGAATTTTGGCACTTAGTGAAATTCCATTGTAATCTTTCTTTGTTAATAAATACACTTGTACTCGTTTCACAGTTTATTGTGGGGTAAACCCAACCGGTTTCGCTCACATGAGCATCTTCAGGGGCTTTAATACAACATTATCCACACACTATTCATTAAAATATGCAGCGCAATAAAAAAATTATAAATAGAGTAATGAGATGAAAATACATTTACTCAAGTTCAGAAGTTGGGAATTTCAAAAAGCTATTTGCAGCAATGATGGCGGTTATATGCCTAGAATGTGGTGGTGAATAATGTAGTTAATGTTTTATATTGATGTACCTACATTTGGTATATTATGCTAAAATTTGGTATATATTTTATGATATTAAAGCGCCGTACGTCAAATAAAGAATGTCAAAATCACGTGTTTGTTTGCTATCCTGTTCTTGTGTCAAATTTAAGAAAGTGACAGCGCTATTAAGAATTAGAATTAGTAATAGTGCGTCCTGAATTAACACCATTATATTATTATGGGATTTATAATCATACTTACAACATTTTATAATATTATGATGATGATGGATGACATTGCACATTATTATTTATTGATTTTATTTATTTAAACTGCAATTTGTTTCTTTTGATTTTTATTTATTGTTCAATTTTATTTTATTAATAATACTTGCGCGCTCTGACATTCATTTTTACATTTAATATTCAAAGATATCTTGATGTAGGTAGTTGTTAATGTTAAAACCCACGTTTCTATGGGGGAGAGCTGAAAAGCAGTGTTGCTCTTTTTGTTCAATCATACACTGAACTTTGACCCTCTGCATCGCTTCAGCACACATGCGGCAGTTTGTAGGTAGATATTTAACTTAGTTTTAGTCTCCATATGTTTTGTTTGTTACTTTGATTCTACCTTTCATTTTGTTACATGTGTGTTGTTTTCTATGCAATAAACTTTTATCTATCTATCTATCTAATGTATGTCGGTAGACGAATATCGGGTTGCCTTCGTATTTATTAACAAAGAAAGATATAAAATATTGGTACATCAAATTTTACCTGAACTCGGGAAGCTAGGTCCTTCCTTTCAAATAGATCAAGCACAGAACTTGCAACTTTATTTTGAGAATGGTTTCCAGTTTTACTTGTACCACTGACATCCATATAATATTCAGGATACCTAGGTGTTGAGGTAACAGACTTGAATGAAATCAAATCAGCATCGGTGGAACTCTCCAAATCGGATGCGTCACCTAAGACAGCATCCAAGCTATGATTCATAGCGTTTTCGATTTCACTTTTTAATGTATTATCTAAATCTGTATCGTGGGCTGGTACTATAGTTCTGTAGCTTTTAATTGACAGGTTATCGTCAAATGATGAGTCATTTAAAGAATTACTGATAAAATCAAGTCTTTCTTCTACTAATTGCCTCATTTGTGCTAAGATTGCATTTTCAGTATTCTCTTTATCTATCGCACTATTTTTACCACGTTCAAACCATTCCGTTAATAAACTACTGTCAACTACTTTAAGCAATGGTTCCTCTGGCTTGACTTGTTGAGAGTTTTTCTCCTGAATGTTAATACGTTCTTTATGTGGTTCAACCAAAAGGACTAAGTTTGATGGTTCTGATTTAATACTTTCGTGATTTCCTATAATTTCTTCCTTTGAAGACGAGTCATCTGACTGTAAGGATTTCTTGGAAACGTTTTTAGGTTTTATTAGTTCATCATCACTCTCAATCAATGGGATTTTAATGTTTGATTTAGTAGAAATTTGTTGTTTGTCGTTTAAAAGAACACTACTGTCTTCAATTTTTGCCATGAACATGTTTTTACCTCGACACATAAATGCACTTTTAACATTTTGTAAGCACGTTTGTTTCTCAGGATAACCTGTTTTGGATGACTCTGGTACATTTTCTTTATTACTATAGTCTTTTCCATCTGATTTCTTGTTTATTTTACATTTTTTGCTAAATTTTCTATTCTTATTAGCTGATGGCGATGTCTCTGAATCTGTATTTACTAGGCTGCTTTTATTAGATGAAGTTGAATGTCTTCTACTAGCTCTGTTCCAGTTATTGGTTGGTTTGACTGTCGTTATACTGTCAGAAGTAGAACACGTTGAACTAACTTGAGATATTGGGCTAGAAGACCGTTTGTGCATTCCTCTTCTTCTATTTGTTGTTTCAGTTCTATTTGCAATGTCAGCTGACTGACTGGTGTTGGCAGGCGGGTTGGTCTTTTCAATATCATTTCGAAATACTAAATATTTAATATTACTTTGTGGTTCATCCTGTAGTTTGGTAAAACTAGTTTTAATTACTTCATTTTTAGATCCTTTGAACAAGCCTTTCTCGTTATAATATTTGCCTTCTAAATTGGAAGTTCTAATAGAATCTGTTTTGTTATTTAATTTCATCTCGCTTGAAGCAAATAATTTTCTTCTCAAGTAAGGTGGCAAATAGTCAATGTGTTCTCTTCTAATAGGTTCAGATTTTACACCACAATCGTTATTCACCAACTGTGTGAGCTTTACACAATTCGGTGGCTTCTTTGCTGATCGCATGCTTTTGATGTTCTTAGATGTAATCGTACTAAAATGAAAAGGTTCAGTAAGTTGTAAAAATATATATACACAATACACACTTCACATATAGGTACATATTGTTTTTACCTTGGCATAGTTTTGGGCGTAGCCTGAAATATAAAAAAAAATATTATTACTAGCTTTTATATTTTCATGTTTATTATTTAATACAGGAAACATTTTAGTTTTACTTACTTTTGTGATAGATTTATTGCTCGCCCTGATTACTTTGGCTATATTTGGGATAGTTACTGTCTTAATTTGATCACTTTTATTGATAACTTCTTGTTTCGCTTTGATAGGCTTTGTGTTACGAACTTTTTGTGGCTTTTTCGGTTCCTTTATGGTTTCATACTTAGTATCAATCTTTTTTATTTGCAATTTATGTTTAGAGAAATCCTTTCTTATTTTTGTTTTCTTTACTGGATCCAATACTTTTCTAACAACGATGGTATTTCCATTATTTTGTTTTCTTGGAAACTTAGGAGCATTGCTTTTCCATTCTCCTAGATAAACTATGTCTT
Source organism: Scrobipalpa atriplicella (assembly GCA_029255725.1). Taxonomy (NCBI): domain Eukaryota; kingdom Metazoa; phylum Arthropoda; class Insecta; order Lepidoptera; family Gelechiidae; genus Scrobipalpa; species Scrobipalpa atriplicella. Next base: position 5,906 of record JARACY010004173.1, on the reverse strand, counting down.
CTGATGTCTGCTTCTCCTTAAAACTATGAATATGGATTCCCCCGCAGCTTAATTTATTTTGAAATATTTTAGACAGCGAAGTTTTCTCTTTGTAATTATTGTCTTCGTTATATCTCTGTAAAGATTGTGTTATAATTTTTGCTTCATTTGTGTTTACAGGTAGAATGGTGCCTTGGAATTGATTTTTAGGAGATAGACAATAATTACTACCGTAGAATTCTGACACAGAATCTTCCATTTTAATTTTACTCGATATAGACTTAAGCATTTCTGTCTTAGTTGTTTCTAATTGACTTGTTTTCCAAGAATTCTGACTATCAGATAATAATTCTACACGCGTTGAAGAAAACTCTATTTTCTTAATAACATTTTCATCTGAATCTTTAACTTTAAATCCGAAGCTTTTTGTTAACGAGTTCGTATTTGAAGAATCTAAAGTGTCGTTTTGTACTATCATTGTTTGCCTCGGCATATTAACTTTTGTAAAAGAACTATTTTTAATTATTTCAGCAAACATGAAATTATGTTGATTATCACTTTCATTAGCAGCACTGGACCTCCGACCATCATTTATGTGCGTTACGGTGTTATCTGGTGATGTCTGAGCTTCAGAATCATCTGTGAAATTTTCCTCTCCATCAACATTTGTGCATGTGTCAATATCACGTGATTCACGTGTGTGACTGTTTATATGCAATGAATTCTTCAGTGTAAATTTAAATTCATGTGGCTTCTTTGGAAAATACTTGGAGTCCAATATTTTACACGGAGTCGATGTTGAGAACTGTGGCGATAAATTAATTTCCGAGTCCTGTTCTATCGTGACTTCATTGACAAAATCAATCATCTTTACGCTTGAATAAACTATAGATGATTCAGTATGTAAAGCATCCCAGCTCGTTTTAGGGTTATCATTTGTCGATGTGCTATGGTCAACATTATTTCTATTTTGATTATCAGTAGATGAATCTCTTATTTTAATTCCGTTAGGGCATGATGGATATGATACAGTTCTTAATGGACTACATGGTAGATCAGGTGATTGACACCCCGTCTCATTCACGCTAAAATCATTTCGTTTATAATCCGTTTTTGCATTAAAATTTAACAATAAATTATTGAGTGAACCATGCGTTGGCAAATTAGTTAACATATCTCTAGACTTTGTTTTTGGTGTTATAGAATTTATCTCTTCGTTATTGAATTTAAAGTCCGATATTGAATTAGTGCTTATAGTTTTTGTACATTTATAGTCTTCTAAATTAATTTCATTAGTTACTGTACCGAAAGAGGTCGTAAAATGTTTAAATTTCTCAGTGCCCTTGTGTGTAAATATACCAAAATCATAAGGTTTACTTCCTCCCATGTCTACCCATGAATCCTTTGTTTTTATTCTTGATGAACGCGTTTCAGGAAATACTTTATGGTCATCAAACATAATAGTAGTCATTGTATTACATTCAGATACTCTCTTGGTAATATTTTGTTGAGAGTCACCTATTTTGATCCCTTTTGAAAATATACTTGATGATTTACAAACTGACCTACAACCTTGATTATTATCAGAATTTGTGCAAGTGCCAAAATCCATAATATTCTTTTCGGTTGCGACATTAATTGAAGAGTCTATTCGAATACCGGTCGAGTACATTTTTGGTATTTTGGTAACGGATGTTGTAGGAGTGACCAGGCCATTCGGTGGCAAAACTGCATCGGTTCCGCACTGCACATCCATACTGACATGACGAACGCCTTTTGATGTACTTGGTTCATTAATATCTGAAAAGAAATTCCGAATAAACGTATTTCCAATTTCTACACCTTCATTTCACACAATGCTAAATACGTTTGCGTAAATAACTAACCGAATAGAAATATAGTCTGAGAGTGAACATTCTCAGAAAAGTTTTGTAGATTATTAAATGAACCAAAGTTCAAAGCTTTCTCCTCATTTATAAGATTGGAAAGAATCGCCTCTTGTTCAACTTCTTCGCAACTAAAATCGGGATCCGTTCCAACAGATCTTCGCAAAGCTATGGTCTCCTCCTTGCCATCCATCACGATATTAATAAGGACGCTTTCTTCCGTTGCAGAAACATCAGCTACTTCCTGTTTCTTATAGTCTTTTGAAGCGTTAAGATCTTTGTTTCTCTCACTTGCAGAATACTGTTTTTTTTTGGAATGCAGTAGGAAATTCACTTCAGGGCGACAAAGCTCAACCAAACTTCCAGGAATCTAAAATTTTTTAAACCAAAATTTAAACAAAATTGATTTTTTGTGTACTGGAACAAATTACTGAAACGAAATAAGTATGAATTACACTAACAGGTTTTGATGGACTTGGCTGAAAGTTCTTGGGTACCTTGATTTTTCTCACTTTCGTAGAGTAATTTTTAAAGTCATTGTTGGAACCTTTTTTGCCATTAATCTTCAGGGAACCATGAGACGAAATTTTAGCTCTAACTGGCTTCTTTGTAAGACTGGTTTTGCTTTTCTTACTCTTCGAAGTATGATTGTCCGGTTCGTGTTTATCATTGGCAATTTTGCTGTGAGATCTTTTACGTGATTTGCTTTCCTTTGTGAACGATCCTGACGGCGATCGAACATATTTCTTCCGAGCTCCTTTAGACGACGCTTGGTCTGAAGTTGTGTGGTCTGCGTAAGGGACAAGTTCTAAATTCTCGTTCACAAGTGACACTTGACCATTGTTTACACTTATTACGTATGGTTTTGGCGAGTATTCTGCGAGACAAAAATATAAAACATCAGAAAATTAGTCAAGATAGTTATCATTTCAAAAGTTATTAATAAAACAAAATAAAAGACCCAACCTTTTAAAAAATCATTGCTACCATACTGTTCTCCCAGCTCATCTTCGTATCCAAAATTTAAGTCATCAAATATCTCCCAATTTTCTTGCGAAAAAAAATAAAAAAAATTATTAAGATTTTTTTTTCTTGAATAAAAACAAAGGCGGAAAGTTGGCAAAAATTGCAGATATAACTGAATAGTAAATCTGTAAACAAGTAACTTACCACTATCTTTGATGAGATGGTTGTACTTGTCCACAATCAATTTCCTAAAAGGTTTATAACATAACAAATTAATCACAAAAAATAACAGTTCTAACAAAAATGATAAAGTAAACTTACGCAGCGCGTTCATCTCTCACCAACTTGTTAAGAGTTCCGATATTTCGATCTGCAACATTTTAAAGTTATCATCAATACATCATCATCCATCATCATCATTATCACAATTGCATTATGCGCCTCCAAGAAGGGGCACGAGCCTATCCGTGATATCAGGGCGATTGAAGCCTTTCGACCAAGTGGGACCAGGTATTGACCTCGATCCCGTCCATACCTTTTCACTTTCTGTCATGATCTAACGGAAAGCGACAGAAGTAAAGACAAACTCATTATTCTAATCACATACATAAACATAACAACATATTTGAAAGACAAGTTATATTCATCGGCACGTACCGAAGTCACACACTTTCGATGGATAGGTTGTGGACTACCTCACCCGAAAGGGGTAACATGTTTCTGTCATGATCATGATCGAACGGAAAGGCGACAGAAGTATAGACAGACTTATTATTCATCATATAATTGAATGATAAGAGGTATATTTATCGGAACGTACCGAAATCAGACAACCGTCGATTGATAGTTATCTAAGTAGTACTTCCTTCTTCTCGATATTGCTCTCTCGGTCAACGTGAGCAAGTCTAGCAATTTGAATTGCATCCATCTAGTCGGAGGAGATGCAGCTGGCACATTCTATGTTTTTCTATCGCTCCAGTCCAGCATGGAAGAAATTTAATTTATTGCGTATTTAATATCATACAGGAGCCTCCTCCGACTAGATGGATGCAATTCAAATTGCTAGACTTGCTCACGTTGACCGAGAGAGCAATATCGAGAAGAAGGAAGTACTACTTAGATAACTATCAATCGACGGGTGTCTGATTTCGGTACGTTCCGATAAATATACCTTATCTTTCAAATTATTATGATGAAGAATAATAAGTCTGTCTATACTTCTGTCGCTTTCCGTTCGATCATGATCATGACAGAAACATGTTACCCTCTTTCGGGTGAGGTAGTCCACAACCTATCCATCGAAAGTGTGTGACTTCGGTACGTGCCGATGAATATAACTTGTCTTTCAAATATGTTGTTATGTTTATGTATGATATAGAATAATGAGTTTGTCTTTACTTCTGTCGCTTTCCGTTAGATCATGACAGAAAGTGAAAGGTATGGACGGGATCGAGGTCAATACCTGGTCCCACTTGGTCGAAAGGCTTCAATCGCCCTGATATCACGGATAGGCTCGTGCCCCTTCTTGGAGGCGCATAATGCAATGTGATAATGATGATGATGGATGATGATATTGATGATAACTTTAAAATGTTGCAGATCGAAATATCGAAACTCTTAACAAGTTGGTGAGAGATGAACGCGCTGCGTAAGTTTACTTTATCATTTTTGTTTAGAACTGTTATTTTTTGTGATTAATTTGTTATGTTATAAACCTTTTAGGAAATTGATTGTGGACAAGTACAACCATCTCATCAAAGATAGTGGTAAGTTATTTTTACAGATTTACTATTCAGTTATATCTGCAATTTTTTGCCACTTTCCGCCTTTTGTTTTTATTCAAGAAAAAAAATCTTAATAATTTTTTTATTTTTTTCGCAAGAAAATTGGGAGATATTTGATGACTTAAATTTTGGATACGAAGATGAGCTGGGAGAACAGTATGGTAGCAATGATTTTTTAAAAGGTTGGGTCTTTTATTTTGTTTTATTAATAACTTTTGAAATGATAACTATCTTGACTAATTTTCTGATGTTTTATATTTTTGTCTCGCAGAATACTCGCCAAAACCATACGTAATAAGTGTAAACAATGGTCAAGTGTCACTTGTGAACGAGAATTTAGAACTTGTCCCTTACGCAGACCACACAACTTCAGACCAAGCGTCGTCTAAAGGAGCTCGGAAGAAATATGTTCGATCGCCGTCAGGATCGTTCACAAAGGAAAGCAAATCACGTAAAAGATCTCACAGTCAAAATTGCCAATGATAAACACGAACCGGACAATCATACTTCGAAGAGTAAGAGAAAGCAAAACCAGTCTTACAAGAAGCCAGTATAGAGCTAAAATTTCGTCTCATGGTTCCCTGAAGATTAATGGCAAAAAAAGGTTCCAAACAATGATCTTTAAAAATTACTCTACGGAAAGTGAGAAAAAATCAAGGTACCCAAGAAGCTTTCAGCCAAGTCCAATCAAAACCTGTTAGTGTAATTCATACTTATTTCGTTTCAGTAATTTGTTCCAGTACACAAAAAATCAATTTTGTTTAAATTTTGGTTTAAAAAATTTTAGATTCCTGGAAGTTTGGTTGAGCTTTGTCGCCCTGAAGTGAATTTCCTACTGCATTCCAAAAAAAAACAGTATTCTGCAAGTGAGAGAAACAAAGATCTTAACGCTTCAAAAGACTATAAGATAAACAGGAAGTAGCTGATGTTTCTGCAACGGAAGAAAGCGTCCTTATTATATCGTGATGGATGGCAAGGAGGAGACCATAGCTTTGCGAAGATCTGTTGGAACGGATTCCCGATTTTAGTTGCGAAGAAGTTGAACAAGAGGCCGATTCTTTCCCAATCTTATAAATGAGGAGAAAGCTTTGAACTTTGGTTCATTTAATAATCTACAAAACTTTTCTGAGAATGTTCACTCTCAGACTATATTTCTATTCGGTTAGTTATTTACGCAAACGTATTTAGCATTGTGTGAAATGAAGGTGTAGAAATTGGAAATACGTTTATTCGGAATTTCTGTTTCAGATATTAATGAACCAAGTACATCAAAAGGCGTTCGTCATGTCAG
>JARACY010004172.1:0-28359 GCA_029255725.1 Scrobipalpa atriplicella | reverse complement strand
GCCAAAAGACTTTCGCGCTTTGTACACATTATTATACTGTCTCTGGTCTGAGCGCGATTGGTTGAGATAGGTATTAAGATATAAATACATTTGCCCGACGTTTCGATCGAGTTGCATCAATCGTGTCGTGGTTGCGAGCTGACTCGAAACTTTGAGGTCAAAAACCTCCGTTTAACAAGTGAGTACCCGCGTTTATCAATATGTTCTACTGTCATATACAACGTGTAACATAAAGTGTATATGCATCGTGAAATGTGTGAATCCACCCATGAAACTGAACAACTTTCCCTAAGGAACATAGGTCGAAATACGAAAAAAAGAATATTGACTTCCCATACTCTGATGTATTTTGTATGGAAGGCCAAATTTTTTTTTTTTCGTCTTTCGATTCGACCTATGTTCCTTAGGGAAAGCTGTTCAGTTTCATGGGTAGATTCACACATTTCTCGATGCATATACCTTTTCTGTTACACGTTGTATAATACCTGTTTAATATTTTTGAACTTTTTTAAGTTTAGATAATTCTTTGTGTATATTCCGTTTCAGATATTATTTGAAGACTTCAATGCTCATAAATGTTAGCAAATAAAATTATTCGAAGTTTCATATCGAGAATTTAAATCTTAACACTTAGTCAAAAAAGAGATTTAACTAAATCTATTTTTACAAACATGTATATTTTGTACAGTTAAGTGCGTAACAGTTGGTCAGGTGCAGACTGACTTTATTAATAAGATAAACAATTATTTTTGTGTACAGTAATTGATAATTATTGTATTGTCTACTTAAGTTAAGTTGCATAAAAGACTTGACTATTTTAAATGCAAGAATATGGATTTGCAAACACAGAATATTAAGCATACAGAAAGTCCACTCCTTTGTGTAAGTAAGAGCGAACTACTTGTACACTTTTTATTTTGTAATAGCGTCTGTAACCTTATAAGTGACTGCATTTGACTACAGTCCAAAGTTGTATAAGACAGATATCTGAAAATGCAATTAGTAATGCGAATAAGTATTGTTTTTACTGGTAGAGCGGTCAGTAATTGTTAAGCCTCCTGCTTATATCAAATAAAGGGTGCCGATACCCATAGATACAACTTAAATAAGTTAAAATTAGCCCTGTCCCTTTCTAAGATTAGAATATCGAATAAACAGAAATATAACAGCTGGTTTTATTCCTGTTAAAGGTGCCGTTTCTTTCACGCAAAATAAGACGACATGACGAGACATCACTTTGACAAGATTCATATCAGCTGACATTGATATTTATGAATCAAATTTTTAGAAAGTTCCAGCACTAAATTTTAAAAAGTTAAGTTGTGTCTACGACCGAATCGGCACCATTGTAATAGTCTTGACTAATTTAATATTGTCTTTCTACTAAACTAATACTTAGTCCTTACGAGATTTTGATTAATTTTAAGCTATACTGTTATTACTATTAGTCCTCCCGGTGGGAAGTCAGGATTCAAGATGGTGGGAAAAAGGTTAAATATTTATTGTAACACTTTTTTTAAACGTGTCGTTCATGCCATAACATGTATTCCATTTAACCAAAGAAAAATATTGAATGAGCACAGTTTTTAGCCAGCTTTATCAATACAAATTGGTATAATTGTATACAGAAATCGACCTTTTATTAATTTCGTACTTTATTTGCGCTTTTTATTCCTTTTTTATGTTACACATTCATTACATTGTGTGTGTTTGTTTATCTGTTTATATCTACTTACTTTTAGTTTAACATTCAAAATATATTTGAACCATTTTATATCTTGTATGACCGCTTACAAAAAAGCCTTGGCATTTTGTTGTTCACTTCCAATAACCACTATAGGGGCATAAATATTGCACATCGACTAAGTAAACGATCGATAAAGAAAAGACACAACTTAACTTTTTTCAGTTTGGTCCTGTCCTGTCACTTTCTAAAATTTAAATAAAATAGAGACAGAAATACAAAAGCTAATTATAATTCTGTCAAAGTGACGTATAACGCTTAAAATGAGACGACACCATCTAGCATGCCGTCTTATTTAAGGCGAGTAACGTCCCTTTCAAAAATATTTTGTCAGTTAATTTTAAGTACTTTATGTGGGAGTTAAATAAAGAAAATTATTATTATTTATTATTATTACTTTGACAGGATTATAACCAGCTGTTGTATTTCTCTATTTTATTCACATTTTATAAAGTGGCAAAACCGATGTTAATTTGTGTCTACAACAGAATCGCCACCAATAAGCAACATTGTCGGCCCCGTACTGTTTGCCAGGCAAAATATCACTAACAAAAAAATTATGTCGTTTATATTTTTTATAACAATTTGTGAACGACTTAGTATCTGTAAATAATTTATTATCATTCATTTATTGAAAGTAACATTATTTTTTAAAGAGATTACCGAAGTATTTGTCAAGCAATATTATTAAATATTAATAAAATTACAATAAAATAACTGTAGTAGCCATAGTTGTTAAATGTTTGTCAATATGAAGTAAATTATTGTTATATTTTTTTCAAGATATAAAGAACTTACTTTGTATATTAACTGTGTTTGTATTAAATATTCAGCTATTAGCAAGACCCTGACTAGAGATGAGCATTTACCCGGGTTTCTACTCGACTAAACACCCGTAAGAACCCGACTAAATACCCGTGTTTAGTACCCGACTAAATACCCGTGTTTAGTACCCGACTAAATACCCGTGTTTAGTATCCGACTAAATACCCATGTTTAGTATCCGACTAGAGTAACCGTGTTTAGTACCCGACTAAATACCCGTATTCAGTACCCGTCAAATACCCGTGTTTAGTACCCGACTAAAGTAACCGTGTTTTGTACCCGACTAAATATCCGAATTTAGTGCCCGACTAAATACCCGTATTTAGTACCCATTTACAGATGTACATAATGCTAGGATTTTCTTTACATAAGGATTTTAAATGGCGATGAAAAGAAAAACATTTTCATGAAATAGTCTTTATTTTAAACACTATACAAGTTCTTAATATCAATTTCTTAAATAAGGGTTTGTTGATGAAGGCATTGCTCTCACCAGGAAGAAAATTAATACAGACAGATATTTGGCCCCGATTAAAACCACACACAGGTGATATGTTGAACTCACTAGCGCCCCCACTAGTAATTTTACTGTCTCAAATAATAAAAAAAATAAAAAACATTTTAACCTTTTCGCCGCCAAGCAATGCAAACAAAAAATTGCCACCAGCGCCACGCCAATTTTCAAAACAAATCAGACTTTTCTTATTTTATATTACAAATCGAATACATATCTAAGAGCAAAAGTTTATAAATCAAAGTAGAAGGTACAAAAAATAAAATATGCGAAATGAATACACGATACAGTTTTAAAATTGCCAGTTATAACATAAATCTGTGTCTACTTTGTGTCGGCTATAGCCGTCAGTGGCGCTGAGGGCAAGTCGCGAGCTGTCGTCTATAGCCGTCAGTGGCGCTGAGGGCAAGTCGCGAGCTGTCGTCTATAGCCGTCAGTGGCGGTGAAAAGGTTAATGAATATTTTACGTTTTTCGAAAATCGGAAGTAATTCTTCATTTAGTAATCCATCAGGCTTTTGAATTATATAATCCTGCAAGCTTTGAATGTCGATCTTGCTAAAAGTGTATTTTGATCTTGCTAACCACTTTTCTGCAAGATCGATATTCAAAGCTTTGATATTAAGTATAAATAGTGGCCGTATGATTAGATTGTTATTGTATAAGGGATTATAACCAAGTTTATAAAATATTATAAAAATCGTGGTTATAATCCTGTTCAAAATAATAATTTAATTATAATGAACAACCGCAAAAGTCTCAAACTAAATAGTGGCCGTATGCATTACAAAATGAAGAATTACTTCCGTTCCGATTTTCGCAAAACGTAAAATATTCATTAACCTTTTCACCGCCACTGACGGCTATAGACGACAGCTCGCGACTTGCCCTCAGCGCCACTGACGGCTATAGACGACAGCTCGCGACTTGCCCTCAGCGCCACTGACGGCTATAGCCGACACAAAGTAGACACAGATTTATGTTATAACTGGCAATTTTAAAACTGTATCGTGTATTCATTTCGCATATTTTATTTTTTGTACCTTCTACTTTGATTTATAAACTTTTGCTCTTAGATATGTATTCGATTTGTAATATAAAATAAGAAAAGTCTGATTTGTTTTGAAAATTGGCGTGGCGCTGGTGGCAATTTTTTGTTTGCATTGCTTGGCGGCGAAAAGGTTAAAATGTTTTTTATTTTTTTTATTATTTGAGACAGTAAAATTACTAGTGGGGGCGCTAGTGAGTTCAACATATCACCTGTGTGTGGTTTTAATCGGGGCCAAATATCTGTCTGTATTAATTTTCTTCCTGGTGAGAGCAATGCCTTCATCAACAAACCCTTATTTAAGAAATTGATATTAAGAACTTGTATAGTGTTTAAAATAAAGACTATTTCATGAAAATGTTTTTCTTTTCATCGCCATTTAAAATCCTTATGTAAAGAAAATCCTAGCATTATGTACATCTGTAAATGGGTACTAAATACGGGTATTTAGTCGGGCACTAAATTCGGATATTTAGTCGGGTACAAAACACGGTTACTTTAGTCGGGTACTAAACACGGGTATTTGACGGGTACTGAATACGGGTATTTAGTCGGGTACTAAACACGGTTACTCTAGTCGGATACTAAACATGGGTATTTAGTCGGATACTAAACACGGGTATTTAGTCGGGTACTAAACACGGGTATTTAGTCGGGTACTAAACACGGGTATTTAGTCGGGTTCTTACGGGTGTTTAGTCGAGTAGAAACCCGGGTAAATGCTCATCTCTAGTCAGGGTCTTGCTAATAGCTGAATATTTAATACAAACACAGTTAATATACAAAGTAAGTTCTTTATATCTTGAAAAAAATATAACAATAATTTACTTCATATTGACAAACATTTAACAACTATGGCTACTACAGTTATTTTATTGTAATTTTATTAATATTTAATAATATTGCTTGACAAATACTTCGGTAATCTCTTTAAAAAATAATGTTACTTTCAATAAATGAATGATAATAAATTATTTACAGATACTAAGTCGTTCACAAATTGTTATAAAAAATATAAACGACATAATTTTTTTGTTAGTGATATTTTTGCCTGGCAAACAGTACGGGGCCGACAATGTTGCTTATTGGTGGCGATTCTGTTGTAGACACAAATTAACATCGGTTTTGCCACTTTATAAAATGTGAATAAAATAGAGAAATACAACAGCTGGTTATAATCCTGTCAAAGTAATAATAATAAATAATAATAATTTTCTTTATTTAACTCCCACATAAAGTACTTAAAATTAACTGACAAAATATTTTTGAAAGGGACGTTACTCGCCTTAAATAAGACGGCATGCTAGATGGTGTCGTCTCATTTTAAGCGTTATACGTCACTTTGACAGAATTATAATTAGCTTTTGTATTTCTGTCTCTATTTTATTTAAATTTTAGAAAGTGACAGGACAGGACCAAACTGAAAAAAGTTAAGTTGTGTCTTTTCTTTATCGATCGTTTACTTAGTCGATGTGCAATATTTATGCCCCTATAGTGGTTATTGGAAGTGAACAACAAAATGCCAAGGCTTTTTTGTAAGCGGTCATACAAGATATAAAATGGTTCAAATATATTTTGAATGTTAAACTAAAAGTAAGTAGATATAAACAGATAAACAAACACACACAATGTAATGAATGTGTAACATAAAAAAGGAATAAAAAGCGCAAATAAAGTACGAAATTAATAAAAGGTCGATTTCTGTATACAATTATACCAATTTGTATTGATAAAGCTGGCTAAAAACTGTGCTCATTCAATATTTTTCTTTGGTTAAATGGAATACATGTTATGGCATGAACGACACGTTTAAAAAAAGTGTTACAATAAATATTTAACCTTTTTCCCACCATCTTGAATCCTGACTTCCCACCGGGAGGACTAATAGTAATAACAGTATAGCTTAAAATTAATCAAAATCTCGTAAGGACTAAGTATTAGTTTAGTAGAAAGACAATATTAAATTAGTCAAGACTATTACAATGGTGCCGATTCGGTCGTAGACACAACTTAACTTTTTAAAATTTAGTGCTGGAACTTTCTAAAAATTTGATTCATAAATATCAATGTCAGCTGATATGAATCTTGTCAAAGTGATGTCTCGTCATGTCGTCTTATTTTGCGTGAAAGAAACGGCACCTTTAACAGGAATAAAACCAGCTGTTATATTTCTGTTTATTCGATATTCTAATCTTAGAAAGGGACAGGGCTAATTTTAACTTATTTAAGTTGTATCTATGGGTATCGGCACCCTTTATTTGATATAAGCAGGAGGCTTAACAATTACTGACCGCTCTACCAGTAAAAACAATACTTATTCGCATTACTAATTGCATTTTCAGATATCTGTCTTATACAACTTTGGACTGTAGTCAAATGCAGTCACTTATAAGGTTACAGACGCTATTACAAAATAAAAAGTGTACAAGTAGTTCGCTCTTACTTACACAAAGGAGTGGACTTTCTGTATGCTTAATATTCTGTGTTTGCAAATCCATATTCTTGCATTTAAAATAGTCAAGTCTTTTATGCAACTTAACTTAAGTAGACAATACAATAATTATCAATTACTGTACACAAAAATAATTGTTTATCTTATTAATAAAGTCAGTCTGCACCTGACCAACTGTTACGCACTTAACTGTACAAAATATACATGTTTGTAAAAATAGATTTAGTTAAATCTCTTTTTTGACTAAGTGTTAAGATTTAAATTCTCGATATGAAACTTCGAATAATTTTATTTGCTAACATTTATGAGCATTGAAGTCTTCAAATAATATCTGAAACGGAATATACACAAAGAATTATCTAAACTTAAAAAAGTTCAAAAATATTAAACAGGTATTATACAACGTGTAACAGAAAAGGTATATGCATCGAGAAATGTGTGAATCTACCCATGAAACTGAACAGCTTTCCCTAAGGAACATAGGTCGAATCGAAAGACGAAAAAAAAAAAATTTGGCCTTCCATACAAAATACATCAGAGTATGGGAAGTCAATATTCTTTTTTTCGTATTTCGACCTATGTTCCTTAGGGAAAGTTGTTCAGTTTCATGGGTGGATTCACACATTTCACGATGCATATACACTTTATGTTACACGTTGTATATGACAGTAGAACATATTGATAAACGCGGGTACTCACTTGTTAAACGGAGGTTTTTGACCTCAAAGTTTCGAGTCAGCTCGCAACCACGACACGATTGATGCAACTCGATCGAAACGTCGGGCAAATGTATTTATATCTTAATACCTATCTCAACCAATCGCGCTCAGACCAGAGACAGTATAATAATGTGTACAAAGCGCGAAAGTCTTTTGGCTCGCTAGAGGGTGGAGTCAATTTTAGGATTTTTAGGTGCCATCGCTAAAATTAAAATTTATTTCTCTCTTTTAAAATAATAAGATAAAAAAAGGACAGGTGACTTATACTCTATGGTTTTAAACTTTTTCTGAATTTTTTTGCACATTTCCTCTGTATTTTATCTGCCATATAAATACATGGCGGTTATATTTGACAGATAACGCGTCAAATCTTGGTACATATCGATCGACATCAGTGTTCATGTGGCAATATTTGGAACTAATATTTGGCCATGGTTACACGCTGGCGACGTGACAGCTGTACAAAGACCTCGATTCATCTGTAAAATCATATGAAATTCATAAAATATAATCGAAAACTAAAGAGTATAAATCTCATGTCCTTTTTCAAACTTTTTAATATGAAAGAGACAGACAACTTAAATTTAGATGGCATCTAGAATCGAGCTCGGTGTAGTCTTATTTTAAGCGTTAAAAGTCACTTTGACAGAATTATACTTAGCTGTTGTATTCCGTCTCTATTTTTTTTCAAATTTAAGAAAGTGACAGGATCAAACCAAGATGTGTCTGCAACAGAATCGGCAGCAGTGCTTGACCCCTCTATGAAAACACTTGTTCTTCGCTTAGTGATAGATCATTTCACAGATTATTTTTAACAAAACTTGTCACTCTAAAATAACTTATCAGAACATTATAACGACTTTAAACATTTAAATCTATGGAATATTTACTATACAGCTCAAACCTTTTTACGTTTGACATTACTTAACTATTGTATATATTTTACTAAGCCGTTAAATCTTTCAATATTATTTAATATTAAACTTAAATTAATTTCAATTGACATTCATGGATGCTAGACTTTACGTGAACGATTTAATGAATGATGATAAAAATTAAAAATGATTCGAGTTATCCAATATACGATTTTCTTTCTACAGGGTGTTAAAATGTACTGCGTTTCTTTATACTACATGTTCTATTAATAAAGATAATGATAATGAAACAACCTATAATGGCAGTCGCTCTGTGTAAAAACCAGTACCCTCGTTCAATCACCTAGGTTAGGTAGCCGATCCCGTGAGATACGGGATAAGGCTAGGAGATATGATGATGATGATAAGAAACAACTTTCCCAAAGTACAAAAAAAAAAAAAAACTGTTTTTTTTTTAATGAATATTTTTGTATGGAGAAGACAAAATATTTTATACCAGTTAAAATGTTTGTGCTTTGGTTTAAAGGAACGCAGCACTATTTTACACCCTATATAAGTGGGCACTTTAAATGCAAAACATACTTGTAGATACAGTGAATACTATCTAACATTTAGGCCGTAGAATTTTCTAATAAATAGGATATTTTTGATCGCAATAAAATGCTTTATCTCGCTGTAAGCAAACACTTAGTTAAAAATTCAGATCTCAGCCAAGCACCGAATAGGAGTTTTAAATTACATTCGATATGCCCCAGTCTCAATAGCAAGCTTAGGGTTTTATTCTACCTAACTGCCCTTTTATCAACTACCAGCCACTATACTCTAAAAATTGAAAGGTGGTAGCTATGACAGATGGATAGATTTTAGATACAATTTTTTTTATACCGTTCGCAGTTGAAACTGGAGGACCATGGGGCATAGAGGCAAAAAAGTTTGTCCGAGAACTAGGGCGACGCCTACGAGACCGCGGTTGCGATCCCCGCTCCGGAGCGTACCTCATACAGCATATCTCACTAGCGATCCAGCGTGGGAATGCTGCTGGAGTAATGGGAACGTTTGAGCCAGGTACGCTGCGGGGCGGGCTCTTTGATTAGGTGCCTAGTTTTAATTTGTTTTATGTTTTGTTTGTATATTATTGTGATACAATTTTTGTAAATACCTATATCTTGTAAATTTGTAAATAAAAACATACTGTCATACGCCGTAAAAAAAAATATATTTTTTTTTGTCACAGCTACCACCTTAGAAATTTTTTAGAGTATAAAGTCGGTTTACGCATCCACAAATACAAGTTGTAAGTTATAAGGTCGGGTCGTGTAAGTTGTAAGGTCAACTTCAAATTTACTCACCGTGCTCGGCAACTTAACTTGTTCGGGTTTTATTCATGCATACTTTTTTGTAATGTTATATTTTTTCGTAATTTTTGATTTGTCTTGTCAAAATTGATATTTTGATATAATTAATAAATTAAATACGTGCACATGGAAAAATATCGTTTTCATCGAAATCCCTAAAAATAAATATAAGGTCTTTTAAATTAAGTACAAATATTTAAAGGGTGGATTTCTATCATCAAACTGAACAACTTTCCCCAAGGAACATAGGTCGAAATATGAAAAAAAAATATTGGCCCTCCCATACGAATGGTGTCAGCGGCCAGAGTCACTTTATATTAGAAGCGGTAATTGTGTTTGTCCGTAGCGGTAATTTTTAAGGAGCCGCGGCACGAGCCTCTACAGAACCATAATTTACTGTTAAATAACTTATGAACGTGTAAACCGGGCTTTCGTTTTTTTTAATAGCATTAGGAAAAAGGGCACTTATTTAGGAGAATAGGATTTGGACCCTAAGCACCACTTAACAATATACAAAACCTTAAGTATTTCATTCAATTCCCTTTTAAGTCTCAATCTATAACAGTCACAATTATTTTCTCAACCTATCTAACATCTTACGCCGCCGTAATATTCACACTTATCCAAAAAGCCAATTTTATAAGAGTATTTAAATTGGCCTTTCCATACAAAAGGCGATAACGGTCCTATAATTTTTGGAAATGATGTAGATATACTTAAAAACTAGGTTTGTTTTGTACGTTTTTATTTTTTTTGAAAATATTACAGTTAGGTATAATAAAAAGATAAAACCTCTTTTTCGTTCCATACAAATAATATGAAGGTCATATCTTTTTATAACTGTAATATTTAATGTACTAAGTTTTTATTTATTTGAGTAGGGTTGCACTATCCCGCTTTCTAATACGCTTTTTTCTTTCACCCAAAGGTTGCCTGGAAGAAGTTGCTACCTTAGCAATAAGGCCGCCTGTGTTGTACTTGTATTTGTGTTATCTGTTGTGTTGTATGAATACTTCTGTGTGCGATAAAGAATTTTTATCTTATCTTATATTTCTAAAAAATAAAAACGTACAAACCTAGTTTTTAAGTATATCTACATAATTTCCAAAAATAATGTTTACTGGGTGGAAACCGTTATTGCCTTTTGTATGGAAAGGTCAATTTAAATACTCCCCTTAAGTAGTTTTTACTGGTTAACAAAGTTTAAGTTTGGCACATTTCCCAACACTTACGCAACTAAATCAGTATTCCAATATTTCCAATCGCCGTGTTAGTAATTTTACCCTAATGGCCATAATTTTATATGTATCTTGCCAATTTATTATTTGGCGTTGATGTTGTACAGTCCGTATTTGTTATTTATTATTAATTATATTGAAAGCAATATTGTTTTAAATAATTTCATTACTTTTTAATTAAAACTCGATGAGAAATGTTTGCAGTAATGGCAGTGGAAGTAATCTTTCAAAGGTATTATAATAAATAAACACATTTTAATACCTAATTTCAATAATGCAAAACAATATTAGTTTTTATTATTAAATGTGTTTTAGAGACATTTCTATCTAGAAAAAAAGGTTCCTACTCTTTTCACCAGAGTTAATAATATCATCAAGAAATAAATTGTTTTAATTATCTCCGCACTTCACAATGAAAACGGCTATACCAGGCATTGTTCATAATGAAGTTAGCAACGCGCGTGATAATGGAAAGACAAAATTACGCCTTGGCGCTCATGTTAGCTGTACTGTACTAAAGCAACTGTTATTTATAGTTATATTATAACATCACCTTAGTAAGTTTAGTCTAAGCTAGTCCCCGAAGAATGCAACGCGGAGCTGCGATACTCGTACATACACTAGACACGCATCTATCTCAAAACACATTTCATATGTCATTGAAATGTCACCGGAGATTTTCTCAATCCTGAGTGGCATTACATTGAATTCAAATGCACCTGGCGGGTTGAACCGTCTTCTCTTTGTCGTTAGCCGCGCTTCGAGAAAGCGTCAATGTATCAAGGCAACAAATCTTGATGTTGTATCTTTTGAGAAAACGGAAACAAAGTCGTTAATTCTTGAATTCTATAGGATCACTTGAAGTTACCAAGGTTACTCATAATGGCTAGACGCTAAGCTGGTCCTGGACGAATGCAGCGCGGAACTGTGTTGCGGCATGCCGCTAGCAGCCGCTACCGCCGCGGGGGTCGCGGGGGGTGTGGGTAGACGCGCGTTTGCCGCTGCGCGCTCTTGCTCCTCCAGTTGAGCGGCGAATTCCTCGTCTAGTGCCTGTTAGACATGGTTTTTTATTAGCATTAGGGACTTTTGCATTCTAAATAAAAAACAAATAAGAAATAACATAAAAAATGAATGTGGTTTCAAAGTGGTGAAAGTTTATATCTACAAGTTGTAAAGGATAGTGTCCCGCAAAGTGAAAGGTGTTGCTCAGTCGACGAAACGATCTTTACACAAAATAATCTCCCAAGTATTTTATTTTTAGTTGTTGTTCAGTTTTATTGTTTTGAAGAATTTATTTGTAAAAGTTGTTTAGTTGACTAAGCAACCCCTAGCAGTTTGCGGGAAATCGCCCCTTCAGCTTCAGTAAAAAAAAAACGTCCGGATCTTTCAAAATCCACTTTGAAGATAAAAAATTCAACCACAATACGAACTAAAAATATGCAAGTAAAGTAACCAAGCGATAATAATAATACATGCAAGAAGAGTGTATTTACAATAGCATAAAATATTAGTGCAAGTAATAAGTAAATAAACACATACCATGCATTTCCATCGGTGTTACTCCAATCACCATTCAGAGGCGGTTATTATAGCGGGAGTAGAAAAAATTGCTAGTCAAATTGTAGGGTGTGAAGCTACCCATGAAACTGAACAACTTTCCCCAAGAAACATGCCGAAATATGAAAAAAATTGACCCTCCCATAAAATGGTGTCAGTAGCTCGAGTCATTTTGTATGTGGGGTCCAAATTTGTTTTCTCATACATATTTTGACCTATGTTTATTGGGGAAAGTTGTTCAGTTTCATGACTAGGTTCACACTCTAAAATTTGGTCAGCTATCTTTTTCACTCCCGGTATTCCAAGTAATATTTACATTAGTATAAATTATCAGCAAAATATCTATCTGTCTTGGCCTATACTTTACTCACTGCTGAGTATAAGCCTTCAATAAGTTTTAGACTTAGTTTATTGAAGAATTCAAAGGATAAAAAAATGAATTCACTATGTACTCTGTTCTAGAGTTTAAAAAATAAGACACAAAAAATCTTAAGGAATATGCAATCAAACAATTAAACTACAATAAGTATAAGTATTTGAATATCTTGCAATTGTATAGTTCTTTTTTATAAATCATTATTAATCAATTAAATTATATCATATTAGTTTTTCTTGGTATATATATTTAGATGTTTATAAAATCATAATAAATCACTTCAAATATGTGTATTTTTAGGTAACAAACTTAGACCTAACTTTGCTTAATAGAAAGAGTGTTATTCTGTCCAAAATTACTGAATTACAGGAACATTATTTTTTTTATGTGGATGTAAGGGTAAGTACATGTTCCTTATAAAAAGCTCGAAAGTTGTTTAGTTTAATCCACACCCTAATAATAAGTTTAAGCATAATTAAACAGCCGAAATGTCTTAAGTATAAGCACATGCATACGAAGAGGCTTTTGATATTGGTATTCAGGAAGCAAATTATAAAATAGATAAAATAAACATAACACATATTTTAGCGCAACATTTTATTTATATTCTTCATAACGCGAATAACGATTATTTTTAAAACACTAATAATACAAAAATGGATCATTTTTTATAACAAAACTCAATATCGTTGCGAGCTGGCACTTGTTTGGAAGTTTATGATTTATTAATTACATTTTTAACTGCTGTAAGTAATTTTGATTGCAAAATCACGTGTACGCTATTATCAGTCTTTATAGGTTTCTTGTTTTAAGAGACAGGTAACCTTTTAAGACAGCTTTATACTACAATTTTATTCTTTGCATTTCTCTATAAAATGGAAGTTTAAAATGTTACATACTGGACTCGATTCTGGCAAACGCATTTCAAATCTAACTTAATTTAAGCTCTTTCTTATGAAAGTGACTTTGTCTTTTCTAAACTAACTTTAAAAGTGTTCAGTAGGGTATAGTCGGTATAGAGCACATTCTCTAATTTTACAATATCTTACGTCAGTTTAGAAATGTTAAAGTTGCGTGTCTATTTTTTAATAGAATATTGCTAACCAAGGAGTGTAAGGCATCAAATGCATACGAGGTCAGCGAGGGCGCTAATTGTACGAGTATGCATTTGATGCTTAGACCCGAGGTCAGTACTATGCTTTACAAATCGAATGAAAGATAAGTTAAAATCAGTAACAATTTAAGAAAATTAAAACATGAAAGTACGACAAAACAATATGCAAAGCTAACTAGCTATGAGCAAATTTAACCATCACAAATATCGCCGTTCGCGTAAGAAAATGTACCCAATCCGCTAGAGGACATTTTGTTTAGTATACTGAATGTTTAATTGTACATGTTTCATTATAAAATACTGAGTAATAAATCGACAAAGTCAAGTTTTGAGGTTATAAAAACCCACAGAGTATAAATTTCATAATTTTCCTAATCCTATAGCCTCTTACGCACCATCCATCCTGCTGTACGTCCCGCCAAGGTCATGCACGATGCACGACGAAAAACGACAGTGAATAGGCTTGACGTACGTCAATAATTATTATTATTACCTTGCTGGATGTGCTGGATCAATTTTGCATCCAGCAAACGCCCCCACCACCGCGACCGTCCAGCAGATGGATAGTGAGTAGCGCTGACGTACGTCACAGGGTTGCCAGATTGGGCGATTTGTCGCCGTTCGGGTTACTTCAGGGCCTCCAGTGGCGACAAGAAAACGTTGAAGCCTCATACAAATAATGAATGGCGTTTGGGCTACTCAAAATCCGACATTGGGCGACAAGAAAACGTTGAAGCCCATACAAATAAGCCCTTTTGTGCTACTTCCGATACAAAGTTGGGCGACTTAGACTCGCGGGCATCTGGCAATACTGGTACGTCTGATTCATTTTGACAAGCTGGCTGTACAGCAAATTTTTCGTGCACGATGGTGCGTATACTACATCCAGCGCCGTGGCCTTGGCGGGACGTACAGCCGCGATGGATAGTGCGTAGCCGGCTTATGTTTACTTTTTTGTGGCCTTATTCCATGATTCTGTGCGACATAGATAGTATTGGCCAGTTCGATATTTAAAAGAAACTTAAAAGGATTCGAATAGAATCTGTTTTAAAATTCGATTCTGATTCGATTTATTATTCGATTCAGAGTGTTTAGAATAAGTCTTATCAACTTTTTTTTTCTTGCAATTTGACAGTTCTTTTTTCAAATTACTTTGCTGCATAGGTTTCAAAACCTATGATGCAAAGTTCCAGTTCCACTTACATGGTGTTAGGGTTGTATGGACCACTTACCGAGCATGAGCTATGTAAAGATTCTTACATATTATAAGTTAGCAACCGATGCGTTTGCCAGAATAGGGCCATGGTCGAATTTAGCGGTAGTTTTGCAAACAAAATTTCACTATGCCACAGCCTATAAACTACTATACAATTTAATACTATCGACTCTATAGTCTAAACAAAATGAACGACTAAAATGCAATTTTATCGTTAGGATCTAGGCTCAAGTGGAAGAAAAAGATTAGTAAAATCTAAGGGCATAAACGAGGTTTTCATAGAAACCCATTAATTTATGAGAACTTAAAGTGTATATAAAAACCCAATGAAAACTATTTATGGAATGTTTATATCCGTTAATAGACATTTGGATTTAACACAAGCATTCTGATTTATTAAATGCTAATAATTGTAGTATTGGAATTTTACATTTGTACAAGTGATTAATATAGTAAATAGAAATGTCAAAGTCATGTGATTTTTTTATCTCTTTCATCGGTCAAAATTATGAAAGTGACATAGTTAATTTTAAGTTAGCTAATACATACATTATGATTGCTGGCAGCTTATATAAAAAAACGTAATTTTTTGCATACAACTTGTATGTCCTGTCAGATATCATAATTAAGACTTGGCTTAAAGGACTTGAATCCAAGCCATTAAATATTAAAAAAAACACATTTAAATTGTAAATCCTGGATTTATAAACAAGTCACATGGAAGACATTGTTAAATATACGGAAGTTTACGGAATAAAAAACCTTCAAGCTGCCAGGACCAATAGCGAAGAAAAATGTCTTTAATAGGCACTTAAAATATCATAGCAAGACTTAAGGCCGTACCTACTAGTATCGTAACTTCTATGAAGCATTTCTATTATACAAAATATTTATGAATACAAGTCTTAAAACGAATTATCGCTATAGATAGGCTATTGATAAATTTATTTATCTTTTAATTTTAGATTTACTTGAATTTGGCAATAAAACATGGTTTCGCTACGCCTAATGTGGTCCCTAATGTTAAATTTAGTTAAAGTGCTAAACCTACAAAGTTAAAATCGTATGATTATACAAATATGACAAATAAGTTACTAAAATAATAAAATAATTAGATTTATTTTAGGCATGGCAAATTTTGTGACAATCCCTAATAATAATAATAATGATCATGAAAAACTAGATATTTTTTTAAGAGTTACGCACTGCGAAATATTTCTTGGGGTTAAAGCTTGCGCTGGACAGAAAAAGATAAACTAATCAGAAGCATCTGAACCGCTCGAACTCCAATGCGCATACGAAAGAGTAACTTTCGCATGTGATTTCCATACAAATTGTCATGCGAAAGTTGCTCTTTCGCATGCGAATTCAATTCGAGCGGTTTAAAAATACGACTCCTGGGCACCACCACAGAGACTCGAAAAGGGATACTAACATTTCTGGCATAGTGTGAATGGAGACTCTTTTTAATACAAAAAGAAATCTGCGCACAATCATAGCATAGATAATTGCCTCCGCGGTCTAGTGGTCTGAGCCGTAGGGTTTACGATCCGGAGGTCCTGGGTTCGATTCCCGGGGGGAACACAAAGTTGATATTTGTCAATTTATCACTTTGTGAGGTTTTCCCCAGTTTGGTTAGGACGTTGCTGGCTGAATCACGCGCCATACGTCAGATTAGGAATGTCAAAGTCACGTGTTTATTTGCTATCCTGTTCTTATGTCAAAGTTAAGAAAGTGACAGCGCTACTAAGAATAATTGGGAATAGTGCGTCCTGAATTAGCGCCGATATCTATCGGACATTACAGTGGAACGGAAAAAATTTATAATAACCCCAGGAGATATTTCGCGTCGTTTTTCATAACACGCTGTAATTTCTAATGAAAGCATCAATTTTGTTACTGTCTAATCTAATAATCAAATGTCTAAGATGCGCCTTAACCAACCTAACTTAGTCAATACGAGTATAAACGAACGTTATGCATTAAAAGCATCAAACACAGCTTTACGTCGTACATAACGAAGCTACAATAAAAAAAGACATTTTACATGATTTATACAAATCATGTAACATGTTTTTTTTTTTAATAATATTACACAAAAACTGTAACTCAAAAGAAAAAAACATAGAATTTTAAATCAGGATTGCATAGAGATGTCGTTTCTCAACCGAATAACGCTATCGTTAAGATCCGTTAGAAATATTGCGAAGATCTTACATATTAGTAGTTTATGAAGCTCCTACATAACGAAGGGTTTTACAATGCGAGTGTGTTTTTTGAAATGAGCGCAGCGAATTTCAAAATAGTAACGAGCATTGTAATACCTAATTATGTGCAGCTTCATACACTATTTTATCTACTTGAATACATTGAAAATGAATTTACTTACAGGTTTTCCGAAAGCGAACTATCCCAATGTTTTCCTAAACTTTGTTGGTATATGATTAAATGTGCAATACATTTCCGTCACACACACACACTCACACTCATTTATATAAGTATTAAATATCTTCTTTTGGTACTATCACATATTTTTAGGCACAAAATAAATAATTTAAAATAATTTCCCACGAAATTAATTATTTCTATTCATACACACAATAATCAAGTGGCGCCATTGGCCTCTTTGACATGTGTCGCGCATGCGCTGTGGGCCTTACGTGGGCTGTTTAGTTTTAATTTATAACTGGATACATGGTTTTTGGTATCGATTGTACATTAAGTTGATATCGATTGCGCATTTGTTCCTTCCCTTACTTCCATAACTATGAACATTTTACTTTTCGTTGCATCTTTGTTAGAATTTGTATGGAGAAGGTGCAACGAAAAGTAAACTTTTTAATTTTTTCAGCATACTGTTTGTAAAGTACGTCAATACAAATTCGTTTTGACGTTTATAATTCGAACATTACTCTATGATAGTAGATAAAACAATTTATGATTTACGTGTTCGTATTTTTTTTTTCTAGGTCTAAAAACCACCTTTTGAGCTTCATCTAAGTTATAGTCACGGCACGTACTGTAGTAGCTAAGTAGATTAATAAGCTATTGAGATAAGAAGGTTATAAGAAAAAAAAAATTGCGTCTAGATTCGCTGGTTGCTTGGATTTATCTTGGTATTGAGAGATACTATTTAGGCTTTAGCGTATCTTACAATATCTTACGTTACGATAGACAGAAACTTCAAAGCTAAATCTAGTCATATCGGGATGTAATAAGCTACGAAGTAATAAGGTATATTTTCGTCCTGTTAATACCGAGATACATACTTACATACATAAATCACGCCTTTATCCCTAATGGGGTAGGCAGAGCGTCAATGACCGAGATATACCAGGATATATCTGCTGTCTGCAGCCAGTCGCCACTATAGATGAGCATATACCCGGGTATATACCCAACTTTGGGTATATACCCGGGTAGACTCCCATCTATAGTCGCCACCGAAACTATACTCTGTACAACATAGCTTGATCTTTTTGACAGATGTCAAACACATACCGTTATGAAGGGGTCTCTTTCGCACCCGTGATGTTTTGATATTTCCTACCTGCTGTCACACAGGACTCAAGCTACATTGGACAAAGTATAGTGATCACTAAAGTATTTTTTTTTTAATGTTATACAGTGGCAACAAAGCATACGGCCCACCTGATGGTAAGCCTATAACACCTACTACTATCCCACTAGATCCTAGTGAAATAGCAAAGTGTGTTGCACACCGTGAGACCTAAGGTGGAATGTCTCTTGTGCTTGTAATTTCGCTGGCTCTCTTGCCCTTCAGACCGAAACACAAAAGTGCGAACACTTCTGCTTGGCGGCAGGAATAAGCAAGAGGGTGGTACGTACTTATACGTTCTTAATTATACGTTCGGTTGAGAAAAGACGCCACTAAACACTCTAAACCTGCGAATCCGTGGGTCCTCCGCTCTTATTAGACATAATAGACTTTCTAACATTAAGTGTCGATAGGTGTCCCACAGGCACATCCCCACTGGTCCCATAACTGTTAGAACCACGAGTCGGACCCCAACGACTTAGATATTTCGACGTCACACTGTCAAAATCTATCTCGCTACCGTCTTGTGAGCTGGATATAGTACTACCAGATTTCATAGTATCGTAACGACTGTCTATCGACGGTAAGTCAATCATGACCGCTTCCAAAGCGATGTCTTGTTTTAAACTCTGCTGGGATATGCTTCGCTTCATAGTCGGCAAGTCTTTTTCTTTGAATTGCTGCTCGGAGGTGCTCTGTCCGAATTTTCTATCTTTCTTGTCTACTGGTCGCGATCTTTCTAAAGTCCTTCGCTCTTGTACGCTAGCAATCGGTATGTCATTTCCGTACGCCATGATCGGCTCTCTGCGTTCGTCCGGTCCGGAGAAAACACTGAATCCTGATATTTTCTCAGGGACGAGTTTCAGGTTTGACGTGGAAGAGTATCTCATGCCAGATTTATTTAGTTTTCCTCTAGGTACTGTTGCAGGGGCGGAGGGGGAGATGCTGCGTCGTCTAGAGGCGGGGGGAGTGGCTTTAAGTAGATGCAGACTGGTACGAGAGCGAGATAGCGCACCAATGAAGGAGTTTCTCTGTGTGTGCGCCGCTAAGACATGTTGTAGCACATTTTTCGGCCAAGGTGCTTCTAAGAAAGCCGCTTTGTCAGGAACCGGTTTGCCGAATTTCTTTTCGTGGTCGTCGAGCTGCTTGGCGAACGTTTCGAGTACAGACTGTTTGGGAGTAACTATGCTGGATGAGTGTTCAATGTATGGGGGGACGGCACTCACATTTAACTATTCTACCTGCTTTATACTACAACTGCTGAGTTAGGAATAACAACTTCAGACTGAAAATTCTAGGCGGCGTAGATCTTTTACCTACTTTACCAAATCAGATTATCAAATCGCTTATTATCGTAATAAGGGCCCATCGTATATACCCACAACAATGCAATCATGCTAATAGTTCCATCACCAGCTACATTAAGTAAACCGAGCCAACTTATTTACGGTAATTGTATCATGGGAAACGATTCGAAAATGATTTATGAAATCATTATTTTTATATTAGAAGAGTCTGTTCTATAAATTTAATATTTCGATTAATATTTATTATTGCAGGAAAGAGAAGTTCTTTTAAGAAATTTGTAATTAAGAGTTGACTCAGGTTACTGGTTAAGAGTAGTTCAAAATCATCATCATTAATTTAAGAGCATTGCTCTTGACAGGGTGTTAATTTAATTGCGTGCCATAGCTTAGGGGGTGTTTCAGTAACGTTAAGAGCGCGTCGTGCGTTTGGCGCGGCTGCAAATTAGGTATTCTACGGCCCGCTACCTGTGTGCGTAACACACTCACACAGCCATGCCTCGCGGTCGGCCGGTTGCATAGCAAAGCTAGGTATCTGAAATAAATTTACTTTCGTGATCATAATTTTGAAGAAAGTAAGGTATTTAGTAGTATTATGTTATGTTGTATGCGTGTTTTACGAAAATTTAAACGTAATCTTAAAAATATTTATTTTCGAGTTGATTCAAATGAATAAATTTAGAATGCTAAGTTTGTCATTCCGGTAATTGATTTAGCCGCAGACCACGGTAGATAAAATCATGTTCATCCTCTAGTTCAAGTTTTTGATTCAGTGCGAGCGTGAGTATGAATGCCAGTGCGAGTTTGAGAATGGGTGCGAGTGCGAGTTTAAGGGCAGGTGAGTCGTGATAAGTAGGCATTTACTGCCTTCCGCCCGTCGCGTAAGAAAGATCGCGCGAGCTAGTCGGCGGTGAACTCACTTGACCCCGAGCGGGCGCGACCGGGCATCAAGCGTCACAATATACACAACTGATGCAGAAGACCAATTTTTTTTATTCCCAAGACGTAGACACTATTTTATTGTTTATGTAATTTACTTTAAAAAAATATGTAATAAGTAAGATTGATAGAATTCAACCTTTTCAACAGAGAAGTGAAGATATTTTAATAAATGAAAATAAGTATTCTGGCAAGTCGAGATGCATTGAAGCGGTAACAACTTCAAAAACTGCTTTAAATATTTTTTATTTTCTGAGGGGGCAAGCTCTCCTCAATCAACATGCAGCATAGCGACAACGACTTTAAAAACGATTCTGATTTATTCTTTTTCTGTCTCAACCCCCTCGTCTAGCTACGTTGACTACTTACTTTAATAGTACATTGTTTAACGAGGAGAGAACATGACCATGAGTTGGGAATCGCATTTTCTTCCGAGTTATACATAGTGCTTTATACTACACCTATGAGGAAAATATAATCAAAAATCCTTGTAAGATAAAGAATGATATCACTTACATGAAGATATCTTAAGAACATTTGAAGTGTCATCATCCATTCGAACAGAACACAAACAAACAAAACACATAATAAATACAATTACACATTACATCGAAAACACTAAAAACCTTATTTTCATTGAATAAGTCAAATAAATCAAAGAACGAAAAAGAATTCGCGCGGACATGTTGATTTTACCATATTTTTTACTTAAAAATATAAAAGAGGCAAATGAAGCTAAGCACATACTGCCAAAAAATGTAAGTGGCCAGTATCATTTTGTGGGCTTCGAGATACAAACTTTTTGTGTTTTGGCATCCGGCTGTTTCTAGTTTTGAATTATGAATTTAAAAAAAAATAAAGGAGGAGAGAAAATACTTTCTCCCCTAGGGGAGAAAGTAAATCCCATATATTTTTGCCGCCCGCATATTCATTCGCTTGGATTTACGTACTTTCTTCCCTTTTTTCAAGTAAGAACTAATATACTTTCCGAATAGGTGTAGTATAATAGTACATTGTTTAACGAGGAGAGAACATGACCGATTCCCACGAGGGTGTAGTTTGAGGCCCGAAGCGCAGCTGAGGGCCTCAATACACACGAGTTGGGAATCGCATTTTCTTCCGAGTTAAACAATGTACTATTAAAGTAAGTAGTCAACGTAGCTAGACGAGGGGGTTGAGACAGAAAAAGAATAAATCAGAATCGTTTTTAAAGTCGTTGTCGCTATGCTG
Source organism: Scrobipalpa atriplicella (assembly GCA_029255725.1). Taxonomy (NCBI): domain Eukaryota; kingdom Metazoa; phylum Arthropoda; class Insecta; order Lepidoptera; family Gelechiidae; genus Scrobipalpa; species Scrobipalpa atriplicella. Next base: position 6,296 of record JARACY010004172.1, on the reverse strand, counting down.
CATGTTGATTGAGGAGAGCTTGCCCCCTCAGAAAATAAAAAATATTTAAAGCAGTTTTTGAAGTTGTTACCGCTTCAATGCATCTCGACTTGCCAGAATACTTATTTTCATTTATTAAAATATCTTCACTTCTCTGTTGAAAAGGTTGAATTCTATCAATCTTACTTATTACATATTTTTTTAAAGTAAATTACATAAACAATAAAATAGTGTCTACGTCTTGGGAATAAAAAAAAATTGGTCTTCTGCATCAGTTGTGTATATTGTGACGCTTGATGCCCGGTCGCGCCCGCTCGGGGTCAAGTGAGTTCACCGCCGACTAGCTCGCGCGATCTTTCTTACGCGACGGGCGGAAGGCAGTAAATGCCTACTTATCACGACTCACCTGCCCTTAAACTCGCACTCGCACCCATTCTCAAACTCGCACTGGCATTCATACTCACGCTCGCACTGAATCAAAAACTTGAACTAGAGGATGAACATGATTTTATCTACCGTGGTCTGCGGCTAAATCAATTACCGGAATGACAAACTTAGCATTCTAAATTTATTCATTTGAATCAACTCGAAAATAAATATTTTTAAGATTACGTTTAAATTTTCGTAAAACACGCATACAACATAACATAATACTACTAAATACCTTACTTTCTTCAAAATTATGATCACGAAAGTAAATTTATTTCAGATACCTAGCTTTGCTATGCAACCGGCCGACCGCGAGGCATGGCTGTGTGAGTGTGTTACGCACACAGGTAGCGGGCCGTAGAATACCTAATTTGCAGCCGCGCCAAACGCACGACGCGCTCTTAACGTTACTGAAACACCCCCTAAGCTATGGCACGCAATTAAATTAACACCCTGTCAAGAGCAATGCTCTTAAATTAATGATGATGATTTTGAACTACTCTTAACCAGTAACCTGAGTCAACTCTTAATTACAAATTTCTTAAAAGAACTTCTCTTTCCTGCAATAATAAATATTAATCGAAATATTAAATTTATAGAACAGACTCTTCTAATATAAAAATAATGATTTCATAAATCATTTTCGAATCGTTTCCCATGATACAATTACCGTAAATAAGTTGGCTCGGTTTACTTAATGTAGCTGGTGATGGAACTATTAGCATGATTGCATTGTTGTGGGTATATACGATGGGCCCTTATTACGATAATAAGCGATTTGATAATCTGATTTGGTAAAGTAGGTAAAAGATCTACGCCGCCTAGAATTTTCAGTCTGAAGTTGTTATTCCTAACTCAGCAGTTGTAGTATAAAGCAGGTAGAATAGTTAAATGTGAGTGCCGTCCCCCCATACATTGAACACTCATCCAGCATAGTTACTCCCAAACAGTCTGTACTCGAAACGTTCGCCAAGCAGCTCGACGACCACGAAAAGAAATTCGGCAAACCGGTTCCTGACAAAGCGGCTTTCTTAGAAGCACCTTGGCCGAAAAATGTGCTACAACATGTCTTAGCGGCGCACACACAGAGAAACTCCTTCATTGGTGCGCTATCTCGCTCTCGTACCAGTCTGCATCTACTTAAAGCCACTCCCCCCGCCTCTAGACGACGCAGCATCTCCCCCTCCGCCCCTGCAACAGTACCTAGAGGAAAACTAAATAAATCTGGCATGAGATACTCTTCCACGTCAAACCTGAAACTCGTCCCTGAGAAAATATCAGGATTCAGTGTTTTCTCCGGACCGGACGAACGCAGAGAGCCGATCATGGCGTACGGAAATGACATACCGATTGCTAGCGTACAAGAGCGAAGGACTTTAGAAAGATCGCGACCAGTAGACAAGAAAGATAGAAAATTCTAGGCGGCGTAGATCTTTTACCTACTTTACCAAATCAGATTATCAAATCGCTTATTATCGTAATAAGGGCCCATCGTATATACCCACAACAATGCAATCATGCTAATAGTTCCATCACCAGCTACATTAAGTAAACCGAGCCAACTTATTTACGGTAATTGTATCATGGGAAACGATTCGAAAATGATTTATGAAATCATTATTTTTATATTAGAAGAGTCTGTTCTATAAATTTAATATTTCGATTAATATTTATTATTGCAGGAAAGAGAAGTTCTTTTAAGAAATTTGTAATTAAGAGTTGACTCAGGTTACTGGTTAAGAGTAGTTCAAAATCATCATCATTAATTTAAGAGCATTGCTCTTGACAGGGTGTTAATTTAATTGCGTGCCATAGCTTAGGGGGTGTTTCAGTAACGTTAAGAGCGCGTCGTGCGTTTGGCGCGGCTGCAAATTAGGTATTCTACGGCCCGCTACCTGTGTGCGTAACACACTCACACAGCCATGCCTCGCGGTCGGCCGGTTGCATAGCAAAGCTAGGTATCTGAAATAAATTTACTTTCGTGATCATAATTTTGAAGAAAGTAAGGTATTTAGTAGTATTATGTTATGTTGTATGCGTGTTTTACGAAAATTTAAACGTAATCTTAAAAATATTTATTTTCGAGTTGATTCAAATGAATAAATTTAGAATGCTAAGTTTGTCATTCCGGTAATTGATTTAGCCGCAGACCACGGTAGATAAAATCATGTTCATCCTCTAGTTCAAGTTTTTGATTCAGTGCGAGCGTGAGTATGAATGCCAGTGCGAGTTTGAGAATGGGTGCGAGTGCGAGTTTAAGGGCAGGTGAGTCGTGATAAGTAGGCATTTACTGCCTTCCGCCCGTCGCGTAAGAAAGATCGCGCGAGCTAGTCGGCGGTGAACTCACTTGACCCCGAGCGGGCGCGACCGGGCATCAAGCGTCACAATATACACAACTGATGCAGAAGACCAATTTTTTTTTATTCCCAAGACGTAGACACTATTTTATTGTTTATGTAATTTACTTTAAAAAAATATGTAATAAGTAAGATTGATAGAATTCAACCTTTTCAACAGAGAAGTGAAGATATTTTAATAAATGAAAATAAGTATTCTGGCAAGTCGAGATGCATTGAAGCGGTAACAACTTCAAAAACTGCTTTAAATATTTTTTATTTTCTGAGGGGGCAAGCTCTCCTCAATCAACATGCAGCATAGCGACAACGACTTTAAAAACGATTCTGATTTATTCTTTTTCTGTCTCAACCCCCTCGTCTAGCTACGTTGACTACTTACTTTAATAGTACATTGTTTAACTCGGAAGAAAATGCGATTCCCAACTCGTGTGTATTGAGGCCCTCAGCTGCGCTTCGGGCCTCAAACTACACCCTCGTGGGAATCGGTCATGTTCTCTCCTCGTTAAACAATGTACTATTATACTACACCTATTCGGAAAGTATATTAGTTCTTACTTGAAAAAAGGGAAGAAAGTACGTAAATCCAAGCGAATGAATATGCGGGCGGCAAAAATATATGGGATTTACTTTCTCCCCTAGGGGAGAAAGTATTTTCTCTCCTCCTTTATTTTTTTTTAAATTCATAATTCAAAACTAGAAACAGCCGGATGCCAAAACACAAAAAGTTTGTATCTCGAAGCCCACAAAATGATACTGGCCACTTACATTTTTTGGCAGTATGTGCTTAGCTTCATTTGCCTCTTTTATATTTTTAAGTAAAAAATATGGTAAAATCAACATGTCCGCGCGAATTCTTTTTCGTTCTTTGATTTATTTGACTTATTCAATGAAAATAAGGTTTTTAGTGTTTTCGATGTAATGTGTAATTGTATTTATTATGTGTTTTGTTTGTTTGTGTTCTGTTCGAATGGATGATGACACTTCAAATGTTCTTAAGATATCTTCATGTAAGTGATATCATTCTTTATCTTACAAGGATTTTTGATTATATTTTCCTCATAGGTGTAGTATAAAGCACTATGTATAACTCGGAAGAAAATGCGATTCCCAACTCATGGTCATGTTCTCTCCTCGTTAAACAATGTACTATTAAAGTAAGTAGTCAACGTAGCTAGACGAGGGGGTTGAGACAGAAAAAGAATAAATCAGAATCGTTTTTAAAGTCGTTGTCGCTATGCTGCATGTTGATTGAGGAGAGCTTGCCCCCTCAGAAAATAAAAAATATTTAAAGCAGTTTTTGAAGTTGTTACCGCTTCAATGCATCTCGACTTGCCAGAATACTTATTTTCATTTATTAAAATATCTTCACTTCTCTGTTGAAAAGGTTGAATTCTATCAATCTTACTTATTACATATTTTTTTAAAGTAAATTACATAAACAATAAAATAGTGTCTACGTCTTGGGAATAAAAAAAAATTGGTCTTCTGCATCAGTTGTGTATATTGTGACGCTTGATGCCCGGTCGCGCCCGCTCGGGGTCAAGTGAGTTCACCGCCGACTAGCTCGCGCGATCTTTCTTACGCGACGGGCGGAAGGCAGTAAATGCCTACTTATCACGACTCACCTGCCCTTAAACTCGCACTCGCACCCATTCTCAAACTCGCACTGGCATTCATACTCACGCTCGCACTGAATCAAAAACTTGAACTAGAGGATGAACATGATTTTATCTACCGTGGTCTGCGGCTAAATCAATTACCGGAATGACAAACTTAGCATTCTAAATTTATTCATTTGAATCAACTCGAAAATAAATATTTTTAAGATTACGTTTAAATTTTCGTAAAACACGCATACAACATAACATAATACTACTAAATACCTTACTTTCTTCAAAATTATGATCACGAAAGTAAATTTATTTCAGATACCTAGCTTTGCTATGCAACCGGCCGACCGCGAGGCATGGCTGTGTGAGTGTGTTACGCACACAGGTAGCGGGCCGTAGAATACCTAATTTGCAGCCGCGCCAAACGCACGACGCGCTCTTAACGTTACTGAAACACCCCCTAAGCTATGGCACGCAATTAAATTAACACCCTGTCAAGAGCAATGCTCTTAAATTAATGATGATGATTTTGAACTACTCTTAACCAGTAACCTGAGTCAACTCTTAATTACAAATTTCTTAAAAGAACTTCTCTTTCCTGCAATAATAAATATTAATCGAAATATTAAATTTATAGAACAGACTCTTCTAATATAAAAATAATAATGATTTCATAAATCATTTTCGAATCGTTTCCCATGATACAATTACCGTAAATAAGTTGGCTCGGTTTACTTAATGTAGCTGGTGATGGAACTATTAGCATGATTGCATTGTTGTGGGTATATACGATGGGCCCTTATTACGATAATAAGCGATTTGATAATCTGATTTGGTAAAGTAGGTAAAAGATCTACGCCGCCTAGAATTTTCAGTCTGAAGTTGTATTCCTAACTCAGCAGTTGTAGTATAAAGCAGGTAGAATAGTTAAATGTGAGTGCCGTCCCCCCATACATTGAACACTCATCCAGCATAGTTACTCCCAAACAGTCTGTACTCGAAACGTTCGCCAAGCAGCTCGACGACCACGAAAAGAAATTCGGCAAACCGGTTCCTGACAAAGCGGCTTTCTTAGAAGCACCTTGGCCGAAAAATGTGCTACAACATGTCTTAGCGGCGCACACTACACAGAGAAACTCCTTCATTGGTGCGCTATCTCGCTCTCGTACCAGTCTGCATCTACTTAAAGCCACTCCCCCCGCCTCTAGACGACGCAGCATCTCCCCCTCCGCCCCTGCAACAGTACCTAGAGGAAAACTAAATAAATCTGGCATGAGATACTCTTCCACGTCAAACCTGAAACTCGTCCCTGAGAAAATATCAGGATTCAGTGTTTTCTCCGGACCGGACGAACGCAGAGAGCCGATCATGGCGTACGGAAATGACATACCGATTGCTAGCGTACAAGAGCGAAGGACTTTAGAAAGATCGCGACCAGTAGACAAGAAAGATAGAAAATTCGGACAGAGCACCTCCGAGCAGCAATTCAAAGAAAAAGACTTGCCGACTATGAAGCGAAGCATATCCCAGCAGAGTTTAAAACAAGACATCGCTTTGGAAGCGGTCATGATTGACTTACCGTCGATAGACAGTCGTTACGATACTATGAAATCTGGTAGTACTATATCCAGCTCACAAGACGGTAGCGAGATAGATTTTGACAGTGTGACGTCGAAATATCTAAGTCGTTGGGGTCCGACTCGTGGTTCTAACAGTTATGGGACCAGTGGGGATGTGCCTGTGGGACACCTATCGACACTTAATGTTAGAAAGTCTATTATGTCTAATAAGAGCGGAGGACCCACGGATTCGCAGGTTTAGAGTGTTTAGTGGCGTCTTTTCTCAACCGAACGTATAATTAAGAACGTATAAGTACGTACCACCCTCTTGCCTCTTCCTGCCGACCAAGCAGAAGTGTTCG
>JARACY010004171.1:0-28380 GCA_029255725.1 Scrobipalpa atriplicella | reverse complement strand
TCCTGATACCCCCTAAACCTCGAAACAGACCTAAAAATACCCTGTCTGCCATATCTACCTTAGAATAAGACCATGTCATCATGATATCCCCTAAATTTCCAAGCGGACCTAAAAATACCCTAACCCAGTACCCCGAGCAATGCGCACATGTTGTGGCAAAAAGCGCGCGGCGCATCCTCGACACACCACGATTATGTCATTATGCGCGCGAAGGAAAAACATAAAGGGCATTTTAGTATGCGATGATACAGAGCAATTAAACGCGCAAACATGGACAGCGGACAGGGCTGCCGACCAGTTTAAAGAAAGGAAAAAGTGGGGACGGGTTCTTGATGGAGAATAAAACCATGAGAAAACAGGTTAGAGAAGAATCTGACTTGAGAAGAGCAAGTGACTTAGAAGATTTCCAATTTCGAGATTTCGGGATTGTGAGCGGAAATCCCAGGATCCCGGGACAGACTCGGGGTTAAAGGCAAGCAATGAAAATTGAGAGTATACAAGATGCTTTGGGTATTTTTGAAGGACGTAAAAGTGGGACTGATTGAGAAAACGGGCTGTGATCAGACTGAAGATGGACCGTGGCTTGTGACACAAGCTTGGAAGACGTAGATGTAGCTACATTATTAGCTTTTATAAACCTTGAACTAGTTTGTACGAATTTCTCATTTCGGCAGCCCTACAGCAACAATTAACCGTGAAAAAGAGAGCGGTCCGCGATCTGCGCAGGAGTCGACCCGGCTTGCGCGCATACCCGCCCGGCCGAAATGCGCGGCTTAACATGCCACCGTTCCGACGGAGGCTTTCAACTTATTACACCTCCGTTTTTGCGCTGTTGAAGAACAGGCACAATGAGATGAACGGATTGCTGGCTGGTTTTTGGTTGAGAAAGCTTCCGTTTGCAGAAGATTAGCCTGGCACTCTATCAAGTTACACTCAGCGGCATTATGGAAGGCAAATAACTGACCATAAAGAACTTGCATTTTTTATAGGTAGAGGATACACAACCATTTTGGAAAACTTTGGTCTATTCTTCTGAAATTTCTCAAGCCAACGTTATTTCCTCTGACTGCTCTGACGTAGAGTATTAAAGTTTATTAGTTGAAATGTAAATGGAGAGTCCAGGACCGTCTCATGACTGATAATGGTGATGATTATGATGAAAGGCAATGACTTATTGCAATAATGTATCGGTACAAAATGCGGATTAGGTCGAAATCAAGTTGCGCCATCTTTGAAGATCTTTAATTTATTTCTAATGCCTATATTTTTATTATAACTTAGCTATTTTTAAAGATTTCTATAGTAGATAACTAATATTAATTTAATAATTATCGAAGTTAACTAGCAATTAACCGGCACCAAATTAACAAGTACCTAGGTAAGTACTGCGTTCGTGAAATTACAAATATCTTAACAATTTTTAAAAACGTTCGTAATAAATGTTAAATAATGATAGTCCAGGAGAAATAGGACGTTCATTTGTTGGAACTAGCGCTGGCACTAAATGATTAAGCAATTAAAATCCTACATCGTTAGTTAATTATCTTTTAGACGATAGTTTAATTGCTTGTTAGCAACAGCTAATAAATTCCAACCTGCTACTGATATTTACTTTAATTACTAATTAATTACAGGTTTATTCTAATTTACATCCTTTTTGTATTATTTTTCTTATTAGATAATTACGGAAAATAGTTAAATTACGTAATATGCAAAATACTCAAAGTTAATAATGAATATTTTGCATAATTGTTTATTAGACATGCAGTTAAGGATGCTTAAAACACTTAGAAGCAATTTTCATTTTTCTTGTATCCAATATGTTTGAAATATTTACTTTCACTTTTGCGATGATTAGATTAATAATTAAGGTTAGAACAACTAAATAATCAAACATCGCATAGTTACAAAACATTGATTTAAACATAAAAGTACCTAAATATGTAGGTTCCTTATTAATAGTAAACATATAATTACCGCGCGGAAGTTTTTCGTTTTCTTTAAGCTCTACACAAATCATCAATTAGTTTTTTCCGTGACATTTATGTGTGTTTAAAGCAAAATTTCACACCAGTCGAGTACAAATTGAAATTCTTTCCAACAATAAGTCAATATGAAGAACGTTAATGTTATACTGTCGTATGTGCATTTGTGCCAATTTGAATTTTATGTCTCTTTTATGCTTAAATGTGTTTGTTTATTCACACCTTAAAAACAATTGATTTTAAGAAAAAGTGTAATTAAAACATTTTGTGTTATAAAACGTGTGGGAACTTTTTAATTAATGTAGTAATAGAATTTGAAAAAAGGTTGTAAGTGCACCCCTTGACTTTATGCTAAAATGTTTATCTAAATGAAAATGTTATCGATTAATCCTTTATTGATGTAGGTTTTAATTATAATAGCTCGGGTTATAACTTTAAAATGTAAATGACCTTTTACATTAGTGAAACATAAAAAGTACCAACTAAAATACATTGTCTTTAGCCGTTCCTTTTTTCTGTTCAAAATCCAGGTGGCACCGAATGCAATAACTAGTACCTACAAGTAACCACTATGAGTTATAGCTCCTATTACTTCCTAAAAAGGCCGTAACTACTATAAAAATATGTATGTCTGTCTGTGAGCGTATTACAGACGTTCAATGTGCTATTAAGATTCTCTTCTCGCATCGCTCGCGATCACAAGCATATAAAACACATAAATCAATGTAAGCGCGGATAGTTTATGGGTGTCGGTGAGCATGCATCGTCTTATCGATTCTTATTGTTAAGCTGCATGTATATTAGCGGCGTATGATACTCTGGTTGATGTGCTTTGGACTTGTTGACGTGACTCTAATCTAAAGGCTAGTTGAATTGTAATTCGGTTAAGATGTGTTTATTGCCAGGAAAGTTTAAGAGATGTCACATTTTTTTTCAACTAGTCGATTTTGGAAAGCTGAATCCGAATATGAGGTTTGCTAACAAAATTTCGTAACGTTACATTAAAGAAAACTTTGTTTTTTTTTGTTTGGAAAATAAAAAAATATATTCTGAAACCTATCGTGTGCGGTATCAAATAAAAGGCGTTTTGAGCTGATTCTAAAAATATATTTTTTTTTGTAAAATATACTTCAAATGACACGTAATGTAATATCCTCATTAATGCAATCCCAATCGTCTAGCTAGCTAATTTTCTTACTTCAAAATCTTCAAATGTACTTATAACAATTATGCAATCAACTTTACTTTACAGATTTTATCTTTTCATTCTACGTTACTTTCCTGTAGCTACTAGCGAATAAATTGGGTATAAAACTACAACGTGAGAATCCAAAGCTTTTGTAACAATGTAGTATTCTCAAAGTAAAGTTTATTGAATTTAGAGCAAAAACTACCGATGTATATATTAGCATACTAGATGAAAGGTGTACTTAACAGATGTTTTGTGTCTTTCTGTTAGTTGTTGTAATGGCCTTTTTACAGATGTTTTTCTTGAACCAGATCAAACATAAAAGTATCGTAAAGTCCATAAAATTGTAGCTTTTATTGGTTTTCGGTTATGATAGGCTAGAATTTTCCCATGAGAATACAAAAATCCTTAAAAGTGGTTACTTTTACCTACGTATTTTATGTTATGACTATGTTAGTGTTTATTGTATCTTCTTAGATTTATTATAGATACAGACCGTTCATAGTTATTTTACCTGAGATTCATTTTCACATGTGCTCAATATATTTAACCAACTATCTTTTTGACATTGGGTGTAATCATATAACTCCGAGCTAAGACTCCGAGCAAGCCATATATCACTTTGCGTATAGGTTTGCAAAATATCTCATCAAAAGATAACAAGGTCAGGTGCTTTAGTAAAGGCAATCTTCTTGGAGATGTTTAAGAAATTTTACCGATCTACTCTAATCTAATCTAATAATTACACTTAAGCGCTTTAATTTAAAGTCGAATTCTCAATGCGCGGACTGTGTCATTCCAAACTAATTTAACTGTCTCAAACTATACTCGCAGGTTGTTTATATCATCGATTTGGTCTCTGACATGTCCAGGTACAGTCGACACTGCAGTAGTCCAGGTACAGTCGACACCGCGATATCGTGACAAGCTCTAATCAGCTGGTAATCCGCAAATTAAACGAACCACCCAACACGTGTTTTCGTTCACTTCTCATTACCTTTAATGAGACTTTACGCTTCGTATTGGTAATCTACTTATGCGATTATGGGTTCTTCGAAAACTTACCTTGCAATATTTTTAGATAGTTGGTGTAAAATTAAAACAATAAAAAAGAAGTAAACTACATTATCTTTTTAATTTTAATCAATCAGTGGTTTAAATAATTTAATAAAAAGTACATTAATCTTACTATTTTTGGCAAAAGTTTGGCTCTCTAACATGCCAAATGTCATAAGCACCATTTGTACCGATTTTTAGATTTCAACTGTTGTAACTCAACCACAAATAAAAAAAACATAAAGCTACTTTTAATTTCAAAAAACGTTTTTATTTCTACAGAGTACAGACTATAATAAATGAACACAGATAACTTTATACTTTTTTTTTACGTTTAGTTAATTTAGTTTAGTGTTGTGGGTGGCATCGTCGTATTTCTTCGATAAGCAATTATTTTATGGAAAGATCTAAACAAAAGGTTTCCATTTATTACTAAAATAGTTTTGAAAGAGCATACTCATTGACTGATTATTAAGACTTGATTTTCTACGGTTTGATGTACCTTGGAAAAGGTATACATTAATTTTTATTACATTAGGTAGTAAAGAAGTATTGTAGTAAAAAATATTAAATCAGCCTGTCGATCTATACTATAATACTTATTATCTTACTTAATGCCTTTGGAATTAAAGAATGTTCATATATTTAAAGCAAAGGTATATCTTTTTTGTCTCTTACAGGTTAACAAAGATACTCTTATAAATAAAAATAGGTAGAGCAACTAGTTTTACCAGAGATTTAAAATTTTTGAGTGTAAATATTTATACCTAATACAAGAATGTGTGTGTGTGAAGGTTGTCAAAGAAAGAACGTTACGACTTGCTCCCGCGATTTTAATCTAATTTCTAATCAATTTCCGAAGATTGTGAACTAAAATAGTGATATACATGTAGATTGGTGTCCCGTACATCTAATTTGCGAAAAACACTGCGGAAAACATCGCTACAAGTGAAGAAAAGTGGCAAAAACAGTGGTAAAATCCAGTAAATCTACAACAACAACTAGCTATATAGCACAGTAAACTAGTGTGAGTGACCATAGATTACTTCCGGCAAGTGACACTGTCACTGTGACAGATGACAACAAGATCCCGGGTTACCATTTTAAAAGTGTTGCCAGCCAAAACTGAATCCTACCAATTTGGGAAAACTCATATTAACTATAGCACATCTAACTAAAAAATAAAAATAGAAATAAAAAATGGCTGATTCGGTAACTTTAGATACATTGAGAGAAGAACTCCAAAAACAAACTATGTTAATAATGAGCAACATGAACAAAACTCTTGATGAAAAAATTAATCCAATTATCAAAGAAAATATTGAGCTTAAGAAGGAAGTTAAAACACTCAACACTAAAATTCATGCACTCGAAATAGAGGCCAGAAGAAACAACCTAATTATACATGGAATACATGAGACAGAAAAAAACTATAACGAATTGATAGAAATAATGCTCAAAACATTGAACTCCATGAGCGAGAAAGCAGATATAGAGACATGGGATAAATGGGAAATAAATAGAGTGCAGAGAATTGGAAAAAAGTGCGACGAAAAAATAAGACCTGTATTACTGTCACTTACACTAGAATGGCGTAAAATCGAGATTCTCAAGAACAAGAAACACCTCCCACAAAATGTCAATGCTGTAGAAGATTTTCCGAAAGAGATATTAAATAAAAGAAAGGAATTAAAAATTAAAATGAAGGAAGAACAAAGCAAAGGAAAAATTGCATATATTCGCTACGACAAGCTTATTGTGAAAGAAAATCAGAACACAACCAATAAGGATAAAAGGAAGAGATCTCCGTCTAACTCACCAAAGGAAATCGGTAATCAGAATGAAGAGCTTGACAAAAACCCGAGCAAGATAAACAAGAAAGATGCTTTTTTATACATGAGAAACAGATCCAGATCAACAAATGAAAAAATAACACAATAGCAACTATCAGCCTCTCGCACGGACAACCCTATCACCGAACAAAATAACCAAGAACAAAGAAACAAGTATAAACTTCCCCCAAGCCGGCCGGTCACCGTGGGGGCAATAGACCAAAACCCTCCAAACCCTAGATTGAACAAACAGAAGAAAGTAAACTGCGACCATTACCCTCACCAATACCAACAGCTAAAAATATGCACCTATAATGTCAAGTCATTATCTTCACCAGAACGACTGTTACAATTAAATCATGCTCTCAAAAAAATTGAATATGACATTTTGGGACTCAGCGAAGTAAGAAGGCTAGGAAACAAAATTGAAGAACACCAAGACTACATAATGTGCTATACGGGAGAAACAGTTGGTTACCATGGTGTGGGCTTTCTCATCAAGAAAAAATTCAAACAAAATATCATCGATTATATTGGTATATCAGAAAGAGTTGCAATACTTAAACTTAGATTTGGTGACTTATCAGTATCACTAATACAAGTGTACGCTCCCACAGAGAATTCAAAAGAAGAAGCCATCAATAAATTCTACCAAGACTTAAGAAAAGCTCACGAAAATCAAGACAGAATAGTGCTAGTTATCGGAGACTTCAATGCCAGGATAGGGCAGCCAAAATCACATGAAAACCTAATAATGGGAAAATATGGTTATGGTAATCGAAATGAAAGAGGTGAGAAACTCATCCAATATGCTTACGAACAGAAACTATCCATAATGAACACCTACTTTAAAAAGAAACAAAGTCGCAGATGGACATGGAAATCGCCTGATTATAAAACTAAAAACGAAATTGACTACATTTTATGCAACAAACCAAAAATCATCACAAATACAGAAGTATTAAATAATATTTCATTCCCATCAGATCACAGACTTCTCCGATCAACCGTGAATATGAAGCTTCCCAAATTGAACAGAAAAACATTCAAAAATCAACCAAGAACACCCAAATCCGACAGCGAAAAACTTATATACATTGAAAACCTGAAAGAAAACATAAATATACATTTGGAACCAGAACAAATAAATAATGTACAATCCTACTATGACAAATTAGAAAACGTCATATTAACTAGCCTTAAACCTAACAACTCTACCAAGAAAAAATCTGATATTTTAAGAGAAACAACAATCGATTTAATTAATAGACGCACTGAACTAATCCTGACTAAAAATAAAACTGAAGAAATAAAAGAGGAACTAAAGAATCTATTCAAAAGAACAAACAAGGCTATAAAAGAAGACTATAATAACCATAGAAAAAACATTATAGAGAAGAACTTGATTAACTATAGAAGCTCTAAACGAGCAAACAAAGAACTAACTACACATAAAGAATGGATTCAAAAACTGAAAAAAGGACAAGAAGAAACTAGAACAAGAAAAGATATAATAAACCATGCCACAGAATTCTACAAAAACCTATACAAGAAACCACAGGAAGACACACAAGATATAGAACCTATAATATATGAAGAAACAGAAACAGACACCATTGAACCTATAAGCATGCATGAAATAATAAGACATATCAAGAAGCTAAAATCTGAAAAGAGTCCTGGCCCAGACAATATAAGCAATGAGGCAATTAAAATTGGAGCTCCAGTCCTAGTCAAATATTTAGAACACCTTTTTAATATGATACTTGAAAATGAAACTGTTCCTAAACAGTGGTGCATTTCAGAGATCATTCTACTTTATAAAAAAGGAGACCCAATGGACATACAAAATTACAGGCCAATAAGCTTAATGTCAAGCGTTTACAAACTGTTCACTTCAATAATACTCAGCCGCATTACACCAAAAATTGATCAAAACCAACCAATTGAACAAGCTGGCTTCAGATCAGGTTATTCCACTATGGATCATATACATACATTGGACCAAATACTAGAAAAATACAAAGAATATAACCACCCTCTCTATATAGCCTTTATAGACTATTCAAAGGCATTTGACAGTATAACACATAACTCCATATGGAAAGCACTTACCTCATGCGATATCAGCAAAACATACATAAACATAATCAAGAACATCTACTCACAAAGTACAAGCAGAGTAAGACTGGAGAACAAGGGAGATGCAATAACAATAGGAAAGGGCGTAAGACAAGGCGATCCACTGTCACCTAAATTATTCATAGCTGTCTTAGAAGGAATCTTTAAAGAAATAAACTGGAAAACCAAAGGGCTGTGGATACAAGGACAATATTTGAGTCACCTTAGATTCGCCGACGACATAGTCCTCTTCGCAGAATCACCTAGTCAACTTGAAGGAATGATGCAAGTACTAGACACCCAAAGCAGAAAAGTAGGTCTACACATGAATACGAGTAAAACCAAAGTAATGACAAACCGCATAAGAAAGGAAATATATGTATCTGGAAACCAAATAGAATACGTAAATGATTATATCTACCTTGGCAAGCAAATGTCATTCAACCCTGGAAACATAGAAGAAGAAGTAGACAGAAGGATCAACTGTACTTGGAAGAAATTTTGGGCGCAAAAAGAAATTTTAAAAGGAAAGTACGACTTACAACTTAAAAAAACAGTGATGGACACATGTATTCTGCCAAGCTTGACATACGGAAGCCAAACATGGACATATACAAACAAAATAAAAAATAAAATAAACGCTTGCCAACACTCTATGGAAAGAAGTATACTTAAGTTAAGAAAAATACAGAAGGTCAAGAATGAAGAAATAAGACGGAAAACAAAACTCAATGATGCTCTTCAACATGCTCTACGTATGAAATGGAATTGGGCAGGCCATGTTTCAAGATACAAAGATAAAAGATGGACAATAAGAACCACAAACTGGTCAGGACCAATTGGAAAAAGAGCAAGAGGGAGACCACGGAAACGATGGATTGATGACATAATTGAGGTTGCCGGCTCAAATTGGATGGAAATCGGACAAGACAGGGAGAAGTGGCACGGGCTGGAGGAGGCTTTTACCCGGACGGGATCCATAACATAAATAAGAAAAACAAACTAACACTAGACATAAGATTTATTAACAAAATGTATACAACTAACTTATTACGTAAATTGTAAATTATGTTGGAATAAAGAAGCTATATTATTATTATTATATTATTATAATACAAGAATTTAATTCCTAAGGGTTTAAAATATATCAAAACAGTTGAAAGAATAACATAGACTAGACCTCATGTGCTGGGCTAAAAAAATAAACAATATTTTAAAAGTTTCATGGTTTCTATAATAGCATAGTCTTAACGTTGTAAAAAATAATGTCCTAATTTAAAAGCCGTAACAAACTAAACTGTACAATTTTCCACGGCTTCTACCTTTAAATTAAGCCATAACTCATAGCTTTCTTTCGATTGTTCGATTACAATTTGCAGAGTTGGCGGGACCATAGGTCAAATACCTCAGAACCTACAATTAGAGTTAAATAATGAGTAGGACATCACTGTGTTTAAAGAATAATACAACTTTATCTTCTAATTAAATGTTAATAAACAAAAACTGAGTGATTGGGTTGGGAATAATGCAAAAGCAGTAAGCGACAAACGCACGAACTAACCCGCAAAGCAAATAATTGATGAGTTAATATTAACAATGACTTTTACGGAAAGAGAAGATGAATTTGTATATTTTTTTACAGTGAGTACGAAAACGTGAAACAATTTAAATTAAAAAAAAAGTGAATTACCTTTTTTTGATATAAATACTTTGTTTTACGTTACGTTGTGTTACGTTCTACCATAAATTTTATCTATTTCATATCTTAATTACTCATTTCCTCATATTTAGTACATATCGCAAATTATTTTATGCATTTGGTTGGGATGTAGGCAATGGAGTCTTTTACCTTCATAATGAAAGTTAAAATTTTTACTCGACTATGTAAAAGGTGTAGGTAACTACATTTTATCAATTAAAAAAAAAAACGTATTTGCTCGCTGGCTACTGTGACTTGCGCTGTATTCGGTAGCCGTGACAAAAACTGGCCGGACCTGTTGTAACGGCCAGCGCAGGCGCACCGTCCGCAACGCGATCGTGACGTCACAGTAACTGCATAGAGCTGCTATTGCAGTTGCAGTTATTTCAATTTCGATTAATTTGTACAAACATAATTATTTTGATCTGATTTATTTGTAAAAAAAAATGAAGAAGAAATGAAGATGAAAATGAAGATTTGCACTATCCCGCTAACTGCTACGTACTTTTCTATCACCTAAAGGTTGCCTGGCAGAAATTGCTACCTTAGCAATAAGGCCGCCTATGTTGTACTTGTGTTATGTTGTTTGTGTATTACTGTGTATTTGTCTCCTTAAGTGCAATAAAGAATTTTGTATTGTATTGTATTGTAAGATTAAAATTTCACTCTGTCTCTTTAGAATATGAGTTCTTTAATCCTGAAAAATTTGGATTTGGCTAAATATTGCCTAAAGATGTAGATGTAGGTGATGTATGTATCCTAGCAGATAACATAAAATTTAACACAAGTTCTTTGTAATATTGTAGTAGTTGACCAGTATTAATAAAGTTTAATCAGATTACAATGCTTATATCAAAATATTTCGTCTAATCTTACAACACCAAATTCCACTGGTTTAATCACACACGGTAAAAGCAGCTCTATATACATGCTGGCGTCACAAAACTGTTACAAAATAGCAATTTTTATGAAAATCAGTTGCAATTAGTTAAATAAGTAGCTCGGCGCACGTATTAATTGCTATATTGATGAGTTACGACTGTTAATTAGCGATTACACCGACACCCGTCTCGGCTCAATAGTGCCGTTTGCCGGTTTCTCTCCGATTGAGAAGAGGAGACAATTCAATTGCAGCCTTAGTCCCTACTACTTGTGTGAATACAGTTATGTTGTGGTATACAGGGTGTAAAAAAAAGTACTACGTTCCTTAAAACCACATGTTCTACTGATGATACCAAACAACTTCCCCAAAGAAGAAAAATTTTAGCTCCAAAACAATTTGCCTTTTCCATACATAGATGCTCTCCGGGATCTGCAGCTTTGTATGGACAAGGTAAAATTTTATTTCGAGCTAAAAAAAAAGGATGTAAAGAACGCCTTTAATTCCATAGATCGCGGCGCACTCTTAATACAAATTTTTGTGCTTTGGGGAAGTTGTTTGGTATCATCAGTAGAACATGTGGTTTAAAGGAACGTAGTATTTTTTTTTACAAAATGTATAATATTCTGTAGGTAGCTTTACGTTAAAAGACAAGTTCCTTATTATTGGCGTTTTAACTTTGTGACTTACCCGAAATGTTTATTAACGATGTATCAGGTTTTAGTTTCTAAAATAACAACTTCGAGGCGTAATACTACAATTTTCCAGTTTTTTCTAAGCTCAAGTTCAAGGCGCCTAATACCTTATGATGACCCTTTGGCATTGACTTGAGTACGTACAGTGCTAAGTATTTTGCGATAAATGATAAGGATACTAGAATGCTGGACTGACAAAATGGAGCAACATAAGTCGATGAAATTTAAAAGGCACAACATTCTAAGATATGTTTCATTCCCTTGGGAAACGTAGACCGTTGGGCAGAAAAGATACATTTGCATATTGGATACGTTTGTTTTTAATTTAGTTAATTATTTTTATAACAATCATCACGTTTGCAGTACCGGTGGTGCGGTAATGGGAGCATGTGTGTGGCCTGCCAATGTAAATGTATTAACAGTTTCTCTGCCACGGATACTAATTAAAATAATAGTGAGAATAAAGTGAATATGTATAACGCACAGTTTGGTTAGTGGTGTGGTACTTAGTGTACTCGACGTGTTCTCGAACACTTGGCAAACTGTTTTTGCAATGTGATCTCCGATAGAGAAAATAATTTAAACCCCAATTAGGATATTCTTGTATGAAATTTAATTTATGTTTATTTTATTTTATGAACATTTTTATCGTGTAGTAAAAATTTTCGTTTTATTTAGTTAAATTATTGTTTTGGCTTCCGCAACCTAGGAGCGTCCAACAAGAATTAGAAAAGTGTCAGATAACGGAAACTGTTAATTCGACTCTAGTCGACATAAATCATACTTTTAACGAAAATGCTAGGGATAGGGATAGTGTATCATATTGCAAAACTCTAGCCGACTTTATGCCTTGCGACAGAATTAACCTTATACAACAAACAAAGTAAGTACCACTGCGTGCTCAAACAGCCAGCAGCTCTGCGCCAGCGTCACGCGCAGCGATCTACGTGATCGATTTCACACCTACTCGTACCTCGGCAACAATTACCGGCGATCACAATTACCAACGATTAACCCTGATAATTGTCGGGTGTGTCGGTGGATGCTTGCGATGGTGCCTGTGGTCGCACGGTCAACGTACAGTTTGTCATGGCATTAAACGCACGTGACGAAAAAAGGAACTAACGCCGCAACCTATCGCCTTCGCTATTTTTGACAGTTCTCCTTAGTAAGCAGCTCCCTCGCATACGTTAATTTGAAGCCTTGACGTACTGTATGGTTGTTTGGCGATGCGTTTAGTAACATCACCTGCAGATTGGTGGATTTTAACTGACATTTTGGCTACTTTGTATTCTGATATTTACTTTGTCTGTGTTATCTGCTCAGTTTTTCTAAACAACTAAGTCACGTATATATTACGATAAGTCAGGTGATTTAAAGAATTCATGATACACTAAAGATAAAATAATTATCAATCTTGTCCTATAATAAAGAAACTTCAACAACCACAACATAGCTAATGCTTTCCGCTTCTAATATCGATAACTTACAAACAACATAATTTGTGAAATACAGCTTAATTTAGCTATTACTCGTGGTCCGGCGTGCCAGTTCACCCACCCACATGCTAAAGTGCCGTAAGTGCAATATATGCAATAAATCCATCTATCGCGGGCGTGCGGTAATCCAGGAGCGTCACGCTACCACGAGCGATTTGCATGTCCACCGTGAGTGTAATAGTACAGGAACCAACTAATGAGGTGGAAGTGGGACATTTTTATGCAAAAATGGAGATTTACCAAAATCGGAATCAAACCCAAGTGATTATTATTATGAACGCGAGTATTACGAACATCTTGGATTAATATGAGACTGGACAGTACACAACGAAATTATTATCTTTTTATTAATAATAATGACAACGAGATAAACCTTTTTAAAACTTAACAAAGAAATTAACCTTTTTCTATTAATATATCTGTTGATAAGAAAATACGCACAATAATTTTATAAAACAATGATTACAACTACGACCAAAATTTTATATTATGGTCACCCTCGTCAATATGCAGATTAGTTTTGCGGACGCAAGTTTTAATTATGTTAGTTTTGCCATATTTTTTACCAAGTGTCAAGTGCTAATAAGCTCACTTTGCATACTACTGTAACGTCTGTATTAGGAAACTGATTTTATCAAATGTCTTCACAGTCTTCGGCCGACTCTAATGCAATTATGGATGCACAAGATATTTGCATACACTCAAATATGTAATGAGGGTAAAAGAATAATAGCTAATTAACCAAAGTGCTTTGTAAATACTAAGAATTAATTAAATTACCTGCGAAATCGTAAGGTGAATACATAAAATAGAAAAATTATTAATGCATTTAATGGTGTGAGATACAGCAAATGTCGTAAGTGACACTTTGGTCTATGGTCAGTTTCAATGTTCTATTGTTATCGTAAGTGCTCAAAAACCAGCAGAGACTATCGATAGAAATTTCAAAAGAGTCTCAGTGGTCGCAGTTAGCGGGTCGCTCGCTAATTCAGCTCTCGTTTATTTATGTCTTCATACGCGCCGCCGATAGCCCCTAATTACAACGCCGACGCAAAAACACTAATCGCGCATCGTGCTTTACCCCACATTTACCAAATTGTTGTATAAGTCAGTTATTGCAGCCTATATACAACTTTAAGGAGTAGAAATCTCGATTAAATCTGTACAGCAACAAAATGTCACTTACGCCCTTTGTCCATGAAGCTAAAGAAATGTTTTATGAGTATAAGGTCGTAACTCACTTTTCAATTATTAATGAAAATAATTGCCTGAGTGGTTCACAGAAGGTTTAAACTTGATACCAAGAATTATATCAACAACAAAGTCACTTTGGATTTAGAACAATCAAATCGATCGTTATGCTTGAAAATCGAACTTGTAATTTTGTTTTAAGGTGTTTTTTCGTGTGATTTTTAGTGTAGAGATACGTTGATAGTTATGCGAGATATAGAGTTGGCCAGAAGCGTTAATGAGCGAGTATACGGGTGGATTCCACCGTAGCTACGTTCCTGTATCGGCTTTTGTCGGGACTTTTTGCGATGGCCAGTGATAACAATGCGGTGTTAAGAAAAGTGGGCTGCGAAATTCTATAGATAGCAAGAAACGAGATTACGTTAATTAATTAAATTTTTGTGTTTTTAGGCGGTCGGAGCTTTACACGGTCCACTATACAGATTAAAGATGATTGGTTTAGTTTATAATTTAATGCGCGTTTTATCGTAACGTTGCAAAGATGCGGCGATCGGACGCGATGAATAAACTTTACAGATAAAAAATAATGTGACATTTTATGGGAGATCCTAGATATAACTGAAATAATAAAGTCTTCGTCTAAATTGGTAAAACATGCTTCGTGCAAAAGACACTTAGCGCAAAATGGAATAAAAAAGTAGGCGTGTTTTTACCGACATACAACTAACGAGTTGGTATTGAAATAACTCTGTAAAACCGATAAAGACATTTCACTCACAACGACCGGGTTTTTAATAGTTTGGGTGGGTCCGCAGTGACACGCAAGCAATATTGAAAATATTGAATTCTGCATTTCTTATGAAGCCCATTTATAAAGATACAGATAAGTGAGGGTTGGAATTAAATGCACTACTTCTTCTGTGATGGATGGGAGACGTAACGAGCTAACCCGTCAATTTCCTCTTGATAGAAATACTGATTTAAGATTATGATCTCTCATGTGTAGAGTCGTAAAAGATGGCGAGGAGGAGTCGTGGCGGATCGTCCTTTGCAATTTCAATTTTTAACTTGAAAATAGAAATGGTGACAAAAATATATTTCCATTTTCGTGTACTATGTTTTCTGAGACTATTATTTTCATGACTTTTTTGACACATTGGTATTTAAATGTATCTTGAAATAATAATTGATGACCTTATTTTTTTGTCTTTTTGTCCTTTACAACAATTAATCGTAACAGGCCTTTAAAAATATATATTTTCATAATTACCACTCATTATAATGCATAACCGTAACTCAAGAGGAACGTCATTTAATATCATATTCGGTGCACATCTTAACTTTCAGAATCCATTGATTCACAACACAAATATACGAATTAAAATGGCATATTTAAAGCTGCCGGGTCTCATAACTTCGGCGGCAACACGTACTGGCAATAATTGTAGTGCCAATTTACCGGTAAATAATTACCGATGTCCAAACGCGCGTTTATCGAGTATCGAGCCAAATGGAGTTATTTAGCCGGAGACGTGCAGGGCCGGAGCAGATACGAAGAAAGTGAGGACTCTCAGATTTACTAAACATACAAAATAAATTTTAGTCACGCTTGAATTCCCTTCAGGGGTACATAGAGCGATAGTGACGTTTTCTTCAAATTTGTTGCAGATGATATTATCAGGTTGTCACGACAGCGTGTGTATGCCTCATAATTTCAGGAAGTGGAGCTGGCTGGTATAAAGAAAACTTCTGCCGGCTAAACTGAATATTTTGCATTAGAATTATATCTTGCTAATCGCAGTTGTAATTTGATGTATGCTTTGACTAAGAATTTGCATACCTATGTAAATAAAAACATCAATGTCAATCAATATTGTTTAAATGTGATAGCCGTGCGCAAGCGCATCTACCAAGTCCGCTCCCGCCGGAACAGGTCCCCATGGATACGGTAGGCCTTAATTATAAGACATAACTCAGCTGAGGCCACAGAACCATTCGTATTTGTTTATTTCTCGCCGCTAATTTGTTTTAATGCTATCAGATGGTACGCGTATTGAGTTTTGTCTTCGGCAACGATCTGAGGGGCAGTTCTCAATTACCCGCTTTAATTTAGCCATTAACAGTTCTTTATGAAACCGTTATCTATTATTAAATACCACTAGGCACTTTATGTCTATCATTTTATAATTTTGCAGCTATAAAAATAATTTAAATGGTTTCTGTACTTACCTACACCCTTTTTGAGTTGAGGGTCTTGTATTCCAAAAAGTCGTAAAACGAAATTGCTCAATCAGGCTTCATTACAACTACTTAACTGACATGACACAATTTTGGACCACTCGGACCTGGGAACACATACAATTATCTCGTTTGCTTCAATGTCGTATGTACAATATGGGAAAGAACGTAAGTGTCTTAAAATAAAAATACCGACATGTGGTTAAAATACACGTACGGTACCTAGAAAAGGTGTGTTGAGTTATTCAGAGCTCGCAGCACGTACTAGGCGACTAGTCCTCTTATTACTGTGTGGTTTCTTAGCAACTATGTGGTCGGTATCAAAAAAGTACAATTTTGCGCCAGACCACACATAACTAAAAGCTAGTTTGCTTACACGCTCGTCTACACTTTTCTGTTATACCTACTACGCTTCTAAAACCACAGACTTAAAACCACATATTAGGGCAAATGAATGTACCGTGTTTCTAAATTATCGATTACGGATATAATTTCATAAGTAATACAAAGGAAAAAGAAAAGATATGTACAATTTGAACATAAATTAATAGTTAATATAATCTTAGCATGTCATTAGAGTCAAAATTAGTGATATTTATTTTTCTTGGTCGTGACATGACGAAGGTGAACCTTCTTGAAAAAATAAACAGCAATAAACAATTCTTAACCCCACCAAAGTTTGCAAAGGAAATGGTTTAAAAACTTTAGACTAGGATAAAAGAATGACAGAAAACCTAATTATGAATTTTTACGCTTTACAATTCAATTAATATTTGGCCGTATGTTGGGCCAACTGCCGGCTCCCATATCAGTGATTGTGGATGACAAATTACATTTGGATTCTGCACGCGATATTTTTGATTCGATTCTGTTTTGGCTGATGAGGTTTCTAAATGAGAAAGTTGCAAAAAAGTGCAACTTTTGTAGGGCCGAAAATAATTTCTCCGGTTGGAAATCTGTTATTTTGATTAATTATCTAATCATATCCCTAACTCTTTGCAATGAACACAATATTGCATTTCGGAGCGCACTATCTCATTTACATATCATGTAATATTTTCATTTAATCGAAACAAGACGCAAAAAAGTGGGCCGATGGTAATCGTTCGGTTCACCTTCGCGTTGAATTACGCGCGAAATAAAGACGCAAAGGCTGCGCCCGCGCATGGTATCGGGATATCATAATTAAGGCGCGCGCCGTGTTCAAATTAAATTATGTCGGAATTAAACGTTACGGCGCCATAAATCGGGTGCGCTCGCGCCGTTACGCGCCTCCTATGCTGTACCGGCCAGTCTCAGTGGTCTAAGTGTGAATAGGTTACTTTAGCATCATGAGGATTGAGATTCTTCTTCTCAAAAGTGTATGTAAAATCAAACCTGCGAAAAAAATTAATACTCTTGTACTGGGCGCTAAAATATTTAATTACTTTAACATAATCAGACTCTATCACCCGAAATAAGGTCATGAATTTAAATATATGCTGAAAATATAGTAAACCCTACAAAATATCTTCATCGAAAAAAACGTTCTCTGTTTTTTGGTTCTTTTGGCGCTTATGACTATTGACAAATTCAAGTGACATTCAATATTGTTCGCCATACATACAAAAAATATATAGAATTCAAATCAAACTAAAAATAATCGTGAAAACAAGAGGCAAAATACAATGGAGGCGGCCTTATTGCTATAGAAGCAATTTCCACAAGACAACCTTTGGAGTAGAAAAAAATCTCTCAAATCTTAGTACCGCTTCAGTCCCTTAACTTGTACCTTACATCAAATGAAAATATAACTTAATCTGCGCGCCACAGCTTCCATTTAAAGCTCGCTGTTTGTTTTATTTTGTCTGAATCAATAAAGCGGTAGACATCCGTAATATCTCGAGCTATAGTCACTTGTAAGGAGTTTTACAATGTTGCTCTACGATATATTTTTTTTGTAGTTTTAGTTCGGTATGATTTTAGATTAAAATGATGTAATTAGAATATTATCACCCATATTTTTTCTATGATTTGATTAAGGATTTGATTGTCGATTGCCTAAGTTTTTTTTAGCAATAATCCTGACTAAAACGACCTGTCATAGAGGTACCATAGAGAAGAGCTTATAGGGAGTCCTTTATCTATTATAGAGCCTTTCTCATATTCTATATATTCTGTCTTGCTTTCTTTAGTATTTTAAGTCAGTGGTCATGCTAATCTAACATTGAGAAGAAAGTAAAATTGCCCAAATAAGGTAGTACCTAGTAACTGAACTGTATTGTATAAAAAAAATACAAAATAGGGAAAAACCATTTTCCTTGCTTCTATTTGTTTATCTAATAACCACTTCTTCCATGTTATTGAGATACTCAGTAAGATACAGTAAAACCACATTGTACTGAATAATGATACAAAAAGTTTATATTAATTCTATAAACGCGCATGGTGAGTAAGAAAAGCCCCCGCATACGTAAATTCGATTTTTCTTTTATGATTCCCAGAACGCGTTCCAATGGCGTGTGGTGCGAGTGTTAGCGAGAATTGTTGATTGGATGGGGTGCAATTGAGGTCTGTTTTTGCGGGCGATAACGATATGGCACAGTCTACGACGAGGCAGGGGCTTAGGCCCGTATTTATAATTAGCTCTCAAGAGTGACAGCGAGTTGGAGTTCGTATCAGAAATGTCATTCCAGTACAAAATTACCTGTCAAATCCGCACTCAATATTGCTGTCAATCTTGAGATCGCTTTATAAATACGAGCCTTAGTTCAACACTCGATAACTGATATTCACAAGTAGGTGCTTACTCCACCTACACCTTTATCGTGTGTTTCTGCACAACCTTGTGTAACCATCGCACGACATCATGTGCCAGTTTTGTACAAACAGCAATGACAACAATTATTTGCATCCCAGCGTTTTAACAAAACTCTCTGATACCGACTTGTTTGTGGAAACATGTCTCATTGTAGACTCGTCGAACCACACAGAATGGATTCAGTTATCATTTGCACCCTAACTGCAACACTCGCTGATATTAGTAGGTACCATACATTGTTCGTGGAAACATGAGTCTGCCTCGTAGACTCGTGATCTATCGTTATCCGGTTAGTTTCTCATCGACCGTGACCCCACCCGATCAACAATACTCGCTGACACTCGCGCCATACCCTGTTCGTGGAACCATGCGTCTGCCTCGTAGACTGCACCATATCGTTATCCGGTTTTTGCCGGCACATTATATGCAAATGTATGAAAGCAACACCGCTAACACCGTTTTCTAAGTTTTTGCTCCCTAGTTACTCAATAGCCACGGTAAGTGCATAATGTTCGGCTGCTGAGGCGATGTAATGTGATAATTGGACTGTACGATCTTAATTCAGTCATTATTGAAATAAGATGCATATCAGTTGAGGCGAAGATTAGTCTGGCGAAAGCGAAGTGTTTCTAGTTTGGTTACGAACCAAGAAGATGTTTCCGTGTCTCGGAGGGCACATTAATCATCAGTCTCGTTTGATCTAATCGATAGCGATCGTTATAAAAACCATGTCAAAGGCCATGGCAGAACTCTTAAATTGTTGTTCTTCGGGTGGTTTTCTAAGGTTTGGCTCCCTAGTTACTCAATAGCCACGGTAAGTGCATATTGTTCGGCTGCTGAGGCGATGTAATGTGATAATTGGACTGTACGCTCTTAATTTAGTCATTATTGAAATAAGATGCATATCGAAGATAGTCTGGCGAAAGCGAAGTGTTTCTAGTTTGGTTAGGATAATGCTGGCTGAATCACCCGATTGGCCAACCTACCTTTCCATAAATACGGCATAATCAGCTGTTCAGTTTTTGTTGTTTCATCGATACCGCCGATTGAGATCTCGCCACGAGACTCGCCAAGATGTCGCTGCGTCGCGCGACAATTATCGCGGGCGACAAAAACTCGTCGACGATCCTATCTTTGAGATACAGCCGCTACTGCTCATTAAAAGTATGCTAATAATTATACTGAGCTTCTGTTTTGGGTGTGAAGCCATTTTGGAAGAGGAATGTTTTTTATGTTTTGTGAAATATGTCACACCTTAATGCTGCGTACATGTGCTCATAAGACCCCTCAACTGCCTCCTTGGTCTAGTGGTCTGAGCCATGGGCTCTCGAACCGGTGGTCGTGGATTCCACTCCACGGCGGGAACACAAATTTGATATTTGTTAATTTATCACTTTGTGAAGTTTTCCCCAGTTTGGTTAGGACAAAACAAAAAACACCTGATTGTCGACCACAAAATAAAAGATTTCGTGCTTTGGAGGGCACATTAAGCCGTCGGTCCCGGTCGCTGTCTTGACAGAGGTCTTACATTAACCATGTCAAAGGCGCATTAGCTGTGCTATTAGGCGGTTTAAAAACTCTGATACCAAGGTTCATAGTCAAGTCAAAATTCCACTCGATATGGAAAGAGAAGACCCTTTTCCAAATTTCAAGTCCTTTACATTCGATACCTCTTCTGATTGGAGGTTTAAATGTACCTCCAACCTAGCACGCCACAAAACCCTAAACAGAATTAAGTTCTAACAAGATAACCTTTCTGGCAGTCTCCCCGGAAGCACAAGATGACTCAACAACAGCTATTTCGATATAATCTACATTTAACAAGCTCTGTTCCAAGCACAAGAGTAAGAAATCATTCAGAATTACAGCTTCATACTACCGCGCTGTGATATTTTTTAAGTATACAGTAGCAACTAACCATACGACCCACCTGATGGTAAGCAGGCACCGTAAGCCTATAAATAGCAGAGTGCATTGCACACCGTGAGATTTAAAAATGGATTGCCTTATGGACCAGTAATTTAACTGGCTCCCTTGCAATTCAAACCTAAACACAGAAGTGCACTTATATAAATAAGCAAGGGTGTGGTACTTCCCGAGACGGGTTTTGCACAAAACCCTACCGCCTTCAAAATTTTAGGTTATACCTTCCTACTTAGGTATACAGGGCTGTGTTTGTGAGAGTGTCTCCTTGTTGCGTAACCGCAATTTCTGTAATTTGGGCAATCGCAGCGCAGTCTTATTAAGCTTTGACTCTGTACGGTTTCTTACTCTTGTAAAGCTAGCGTCCTAAGCCTGCGCACGCGACGCCCTTTGAGACGCCGCGTGTAATTAAGAGCCGCCATATTAGTCCAGGGTTTGTTTGGATCTGTGGAGATCATCGGCAATTGTTAATTGTTTGGTTTGTACGTGACTGCCCAATAGGTTTAGAGAACACACGGGCGCATATTTCGGAGAACTTAGCTACGAAATTTTCGTAGACTAAAAGACATCAACGCAATCGTCGTAGCTTAATTTTGTTAGTTGGAGGACGAATGTGCTTTTTTTCAGAGTTTGCTGCCAAAGTCACTCACCCCCGCTCTGGCTCCATCAGGGGATAGTGGCCTGATTGTATGCGTTTAGACTTTAGTCTAGGTCCCAGAATATTTTTTGTAAAATCTTTGTCTTGATGAATGAGAATGAGATGAATATATTGTAGTCTACAATACGAATTGTTAAGGCGCTCTTTGCTGTACTATCTGCCCATATGTTGAGGACGTAAGGAAGCTGGTAATCTGATGCTGGAGCGGCTACACCTATAGTCAAAGGCTCGTATCTGCCGGCCGCCGTAACAATATGAAATATCGTCGCAGCTCGGCTTATCCGCGCATCGGGGAGCTGCTGTGTGGCAGAATTAAGGGAACACTTCTAACCTGGAGTCCTGCTATCTGGTGCTGATTTACTACTTGTAAGTGCTACTAATAAGGATTACACAGCATATGGGAGTCTACTGTAGACAAGCACATTGCACGTTGGATTTATTTTATTTTAGTTTTTCGTTCATCAGACTGTGACCATCACTTTTGGTTAGAGTCTATTGCTACTGTACCCTCACTTGTAACGCTATGCCGCAGACAAGAAGCAGTTCGAATATTTTGCGTTTTTATCACCCCCGAGACGATGGATGGTTTTAAACTGAATTCACACTATTTGTTACGCTTCCACGAATATAACATGTGTGACAGGAAGAATGGGCAATAAAATGGTTTCCACGTTCCACAAGCGTTTCTATTAATCGCAGATAATCTTCGATACAGTAAGGGTTAGTTCATACCGTGAAATGGCGCGACGCAGTACGATGTTGGCTGATGCATGTCATTTGCACCACGAAGTTTTTCGAGTTCTGTCAAAGAAATGACTATCTTTTTGCATAGTATTTAATTAAAGTTTTTTATTGTATCACGCTCTTGAAAAGCGTCGCGTTGCTTCCCAATGTTTTATTGTCGTGTGGGTTTCGAGTCAATCAACCTGATGAACCCTAGTGTCAGAGTTTTAATTTTAAAAATTTTAATAGTAGGTTGGCCAAGCAGTCGGCTAGTAACCATGCACTTAATCCTGCGATTTAAAACTAATTATCATCATCACACAAACAAAATAAAATATTCAATAACAAACTATATCAAGGTGGTATAACAACGCATTAACTTTTCATAGCACTGTCCGGTCGGACCCTCGCAGAATACGCCTTGGGATTTCTTTGAAGAATCATCCTCTTGCCCTTCCTCTCACTCTTAAGTAAAGCTCTATGAGAGCAAGTGAGAGGTACGGTGTAATAAGTGAGGTAGCATGAAAATTGAATGTAGGCAGTCGTTATAAGGCTTTGTAAATAGAATTGAATATGCAGAGGTGGAAATCACGGTTATCCCGCGCCTGATGGACACGACGCGGATGACTCTCCGGTGCCAAATGGCGGTATTACGTATTTTTCTGCTTATTTTTTATTTAAAGAAACCGAAGAAATTCAAGGTTCTTCCAACCTATCGTGGCCTTCAACACTATACGTAAAAATCATTTTCTATTACGAGAGAAAGGGATGGTAATAATTTTAGTTTAAATTTAGTTCAGTTGTGTTCTTACTGAAAGGTAATATTGTTTTTTATTCAGTGTTATTTCCGGTGTCGTTTCTTCTGATAAGGAATATTATGTTTCAACTTTACCATTAAGTTGCGTGTCGTTTTCAGATTGAATGCAACGTTAGGCTCACCGTCGTCATCATACATTGCTGGACATATAAGCTGCAAACTCACCAAACGATGGGATTCTGCCCCAGTCACCAATGAGATTGAATGTGTATGTATATTATGGTACCTTTTTTTAGAAAGGTCCTATTTACACTATGCGACTGAGTGCATGTAATGCGTTACCGGACTAAAGTATATGGTACCAATAGCGACTACAACACGTAATACAACCCTGTGGAGTGGAGTCGTGGACTTAGTCGGGCCTCTGCCGCTCTCCCGTCCGACGGTAAATTAAGTTTCAGTGCGTCCTTCGTCTCCTTCATGACAGCTCGGAGGCTCGTGGATTTACAAGGATCAAATCTGGAGTGGTTTTACTGAATGCTACGGATATTGTTTTGATGTAAATTTCATTAAGGTATGTCATGTGAGTGTGTCTGGGTGGTGCGATGCGATTAAAAATCGTGTGACTAAAATATATTGAAAATATACCGCGTGGCACAATCTTCAATACTTTTATTTTATTTTTATTTTATTTATTATGGAAAACCAACAGCTAATGTTACAAATTGCTTAATATCTAATAAAAATTGACAGCCAATTATAGGTCTTCGCCAATACAAAATAGGATATTTAGATATAGAGAAAACACACACACACACACAATAACAACTACACACAAAAATTACACATTACATACACCAACAGTTGAAAAAGAATGCCATTCTGATGTCAGTAGGTATGTTTGATCGCATGTTCATACGATAATTTTTATCCTATGTTCGCATCATTGCACGACCGATGATTATAGGACATCCTGACGAATTTAAAAAAATTACACACATAATATCTTTGACACATTTTATTTCATACCAAACATCTAACATTTATTTTTACTCCAATCAAAATTTTCCATACTTTGACCCTTGACCCCTGTCCTATTTCTGATAGTGACATCTATTGGAGGTGGTAGTTTCCAATAAATTAAACCTCTTCACTGTGTAATGGGGTGCTGGCCTGAGGGTGAAGGGCACGAGTAATCGGTTTCTTCAAGGGGTGTTGACTTGATTTTACAAGGTCAGATTTTGTTTTTTAACAAATTGTGTATTTGAGAACTTTAAAAAACTCTTATAATGACATACCTACTTATAATACTTTATGGTGTAAGTAAACATCAATTGAGAAAACTTGAATTAAATCATGTGATAGTAGATTTAAAGAAACTGATTTTAGGTTTTCCTCGCAAATTTCTTTTTGCGATTAAAATATGAAATTGGAAATGACAAGTTGTCTTGTCTACATTATACCAACCCAACAAAACCAACAACCTTAAACACAATAATGACAAATCTTCAAAGTAAAATCATGTCAGTTTTTCTTGTACTCATCTTAGATTAAGACAATGGATCAAAGATTACATCCAAGATATTCAACAAAACAAGTTCAGACATTTATCTAGACACCGAACATGTCAATAAAATTAATTACACGATCTCACACTACGGGCGACGCGGTTCTCAATGAACGTGGACGAGGGCGCGTATTAGGAAAAGATGTCTCTTGTCTTATGGGTTTCGAGTAGACGATGAGCCCTGGTGTCAGAGTTTTAAAACCGCCTAAAAACGCAGTTAATAGGCATATGACATGGTTTGTGTAACGACCACTATCAAAGACACCGACCGGGACCGACGGAATCCTTTTTCTTTTCGGACAATCAGGAGATTCAGCCTGCAATTTCCTTAGCAAACTGGGGAATATCTTTTAAAGTGATAAATTTTTGTGTTCCCCCTGGGAATCGAACCCAAGGCATCCGGATCGAGAGCCCATGGTTCAGACCACTAGACCACGGAGGCAGTCAAATCTCAGGAGACGCTGTCAAATCTCATGATGGCGGCGGCGTTAGTTCCTTTCTTTGCTGCGTTCATTTAGAGCGTGGTCGCATCAACAATGGCGCATGGCGGAGACGACAAGTGTCAAAGCGAAGAAAAACACCGTAATGAGATTATCATACTAGTATTTATCTGTGTCTCGGTAATTGCTAAGATAACAGTATTATTTTCTGCGATGGCAAAACGGAGACGATTGTTGATACAATTACAGAAGAAAAACTTGGCAAGTGCGAGCTCTAATTGTATTCGAGAGTTCCGTATTTGTGGCAAAGAATTGCAGGAACTTCTGCAACTACAATTTATCTGTGAAGATAAAGATTGAATGAGGCACGTTGAGTTTAGAATTAGCATAACTGTTTCAAATGTTCATCAATGATCAAATCAGAGATACAAAATTAAGAAGAAAAATCTCAAATGTTGAGATTGGCTAATTTATATTGCTATCAATTCTTGAAGAGCATGACTTAACTAATAAATCTTAACCAAAATTGTTGTCGTTCCTTTCTGTTCTCTCAGGATAGACAATGACAAGGTGACCATTTTAGTCAATATTTAGTGATTTTTGCGCATACGAATTGGTCCCATTGTCTCTATAATAATTTCGGTAGTGCGTTCAAGTGTGTTGTCTGTGAAATCTATAGAAAAAAAAGTAGTACTTGAATCTGAAGACAAATATGTTGATAGGAGAACATTAGTTTGGTTCTAGCACATTTCTTTGCGGATCTCTATAAAACTAGTTCTCAACATGTTAGGCCTTTATGCATGTGGCGTATCGTAAATCAAATAAAAAGAGAAGTGTGTTATCATGTCCTAAGATACTATTCATTACAATAAAACGTAAGTCGTTTATTTATACACAGTGAAAATGAAAATGAAAATTTTATTGATAATAAATATTACAGGTCATGCTACATAATTATACAAAAATTACACGTAATGTAATTAGTACAGGTAGCTAATCTAAACAATAATAAGCTTGTAAAATTTTGAGAAAATCATAATAAAATAGTGTCATAATTCGTAATAAGTACAGTTTATCAAGTGAAGTTATAGTTATTGTATTAGAACGGGTCTGAGCGCGGTTGGTTAAACTTGGTATTTTGAGATAAATACCTTTGCCCGACGTTTCGATCGCGCTGCTGCAATCGTGGTCGCGAGCTGACTGGTGCGGCGAGGTGAAGTCCGCTGCGTGATGAGAGTATGTTGCACTACCCTCATTCACTATCCTCGGCTTGTTTATATTGATCGTTCGGAACTATACGGCACACAACACTCACTATATCCGCGGGTCGATCCGACAAACAATCTTGAGATATTAAATTTCCTATCACTGGATTCCACGATGATGACAATTTAAATCCGTCTTCCCGATTAAACGTTTTGTGCTTTTTTATTTCAATCGCTTCCCGAACCATTCGAGGATAATATTGTCGGTCGGTGGACAAGACTTTTGGTTTGTGAAGTTCAATCCAGTGGTTAGGTCCCGAGTTAAGCAGGTGTTCAGCTATGGCGGATTTATGCGTCTGGCGGTTTTTAACTGCAGCTATATGTTCCTTGACCCTTTCCGCTATTGTTCGCTTTGTCTGGCCAATATACGAACTGCCACAACTGCAATCTATTTGATAGACACCCGGGGTCTGATACGGAATTACGTCCTTCGGTGTGCGAACCAGATTCGCTACTTTAGTGGATGGAACATATACAGTCTTTATGGAGTAGTTACTTAATACTGTTCCAATTTTGTCCGTCACACTTTTGATATAGGGTAGGAATGCTGGTTGTCTACTTACTTCCAGAGGTTTTTCCCTGATTCCCCTGTTTCGCTTCCTTCCATCAACCCTGTATCCATTCCTGTGTAGAACTTGTCGTACATGCGTAAGTTCTGCCTCAAAGTGTTCAGAGTCGCAGAGATCTCTGGCTCGATTTGTAAGCGATGTTACGACTGAACTCAGCTGTCTAGGGTGATGGTGTGAGGTAGCGTGTAGATATCTATCTGTGTGTGTTGGCTTCCTATAGACGGTGTGCCCCAAGGTCCCATCAGGTCGTGCTATCACAAGTACATCCAAAAAGGATAGCCGTCTATCCTTTTCCATCTCCAGAGTGAACTTGGTTTTTGGATGAATAGAGTTGAGGTGGTCTAAATATTTCTCCACTTCAGGCTTCCTGCCTCTGTATATGCAGAAGATGTCATCCACATACCTCTTCCAAAATATTACAGATGATGACTGTGAACTTAAAGCTTTCTGTTCAAAACTTTCCATCCATATGTTTGCTATGACAGGCGCAACCGGACTACCCATTGCCACGCCATCTATCTGCAGATAGTATTTATTTTGGTACAAGAAGTAGTTGCCTTCTAGACAATGTTTCAGCAGAGAAATATATTCCTCGGATAAATTGCTTTCCTCCAGCCTTGTCTTTAACACTTCCAGGCAATCATTCAAGGGAACGTTGGTGAATAATGATTCAACATCAAAACTCACCATTATGTCATCCGGTTCCAACTTCAAGCCCTTCAGCATTTCCACGAAATGACGGGAATCCTTTACGTAGGACGTGGTTTTTCCTACTAATGGCTGCAACACTGATGCTACGTGCTTTGCTAGATCGTAAGTAGGAGAACTGATCTGACTTACGATCGGCCGCATTGGTACGTTAGCTTTATGTATTTTTGGCAGGCCATATAGTTTAGGCGGCAGAGTGATCTTGGGCCTGTCCAATGATTCGTACACGTCTTCCGTCAAGAGCTCCTTCTTCTTTTTTAGTAATTCACGTGTGTGTCGTGTAACTCTCGCAGTGGGATCAAAAGATACTTGTTTGTATACT
The DNA here is from genome assembly GCA_029255725.1 of Scrobipalpa atriplicella. Lineage (NCBI taxonomy): Eukaryota > Metazoa > Arthropoda > Insecta > Lepidoptera > Gelechiidae > Scrobipalpa > Scrobipalpa atriplicella. Next base: position 263 of record JARACY010004171.1, on the reverse strand, counting down.
GTGGTATCATCGAGCAGAGTTTGTACCTTTTCGTGATAAGCATCTGTGTCCATCACTACAGTGGCGTTTCCCTTATCGGCCTTAAGCACTAATATATTTTCGTTCTCACGAATACACTTGAGTGCTTGACGCTCTTCTGTGGTAATATTGTGCCTGGGTACTTTCGGTATTTATCTCAAAATACCAAGTTTAACCAACCGCGCTCAGACCCGTTCTAATACAATAATGTGTACAAAGCGCGAAAGTTTAAAACAAACATTAGC
>JARACY010004170.1:0-28380 GCA_029255725.1 Scrobipalpa atriplicella | reverse complement strand
GCCGAAACCGGTGGTTATTTTCTTTCTTCAATAGATGGCGATGTATGTCGGAACTGGCGCGAAATATTGAAAAACTTTTACGTTTGTTTAGATTACGTCGAAAGTTCTATTTGCATAGTACCTATAAAACAAAAAGTTGGTGTTTAAAGTATTCTCTGAGTTTACTTTCAAACACTCTTTTTAAATGAGGATGTCGGTCGGCATAATTCCCTGACAATGCAGCTTGTGCTGTCGACGCAATGAATTGATCACTCACTTATCGAGTTCCGTCCATTGAATGGACGAGACCTATTCACGATGCAGCCCTACAACAATGATACTTACGTACAGGGTGTTCAATTATATTGGGTTTAAAAAAATAGCTCTAAAGTGAAATTTTATCCGTGAAACTAACATGAAAAACTTTCCCCAGCAAGCCGCGGACACCGTTTGGGTTCATGTTCCTGGGAAAGTTGTTCAGCTTTATGGGTAAACTTCCTAAAGTTTGGTCAGTAGGTAATTTTTTTTATAGGGTAGTAGGGGACGTAAGACATATGAACATGTAGGGCACGCGACTAGAATATTTTTGAATCCACTGTCTAAACCACTAGTTAATTTAGTGTTTTAGAACAAGTCAACTTATTTGATCATAGACTGGACAATTTAGAATTTAGACCAATTAGTTTTATCCCAAAATACATTTTATAAATTGAATTGGCCTTGGCATTGCTAGTGTTACTAGTTGATACATAGTTCCTAAGTACCTAAAATCTAGGTTTTACATGGTTTTACCTACTTTACGTGATTATTGATGATAAAACATAAATGGTAGTAAAAGAAAGTAAATAATTAGATTTATGGAGAGTGTTTATGGATTTCTGTTTTATTTTCGTTACGAAAGCTTCATCAAAATCGATCAGTAAAGGGTCGGTAGGGCGTTTGAAATCCGTTAGTCAACAGGTTATGATATAATCGATTATAATGGGCCCGATTCGTAACCAAACCATCCCGACTTAACTAAATCTAAATTTTTAACCATCCCGTTCTGTTCTCTCATGATCATGATAGAAAGTGACAGGTATGGACTTAAATTAGTTAAGTCGCGTATTTTACAATCACGAATTGCTACCAATGTTTGATTCCAGGCCTGATTGCTAATGAATCAAAATCTATGGCACACCCTGTAGAGTCCAGAAAGACTTCGAAGAATGCTCAGCGCGTGACCTCGCTCTAAAGCGGGGGCAAAGGTCGGCTATTTGTCACACAGGGATATATATTATATACCTATTGCTTTGGTATTTTGTAGGGCCCTTTCTTACCTATTCTATTGGTGCCCTTCTTGTATTGGTCCTTTTTAGGTCGTTTAAGAAAGTGGGGTCGAAAATACAAAGCCGAAGTTGGCTGATTTATACAAATAGATATTTTGCAAAATTACAAAATACCTCGTTTGTCTTTTAGGTAGGTACTATTATTTACAGGACTTATGCCTGGAATCCCTTGCTGTAATAGTCAGCAAAGGAAATCGAGGGTTAAATGTATTGAAAAGGCGATGGGATGACTGACAACCTGTCACTATCGAAAGGTCGCAGTAAGATAGATCTAGCCGTGATTTGATTATATCCCTAGAGATATGATCATTAACCGTAACATAATTATATCCCTAGGAATATAGTTATATTACTATTATATAGGGATATAATCAATCATATCACGGCTAGATCTATCTTACTGCGACATTTACACTTTCCCTCAATATTTGTGAGACGTTGGGTAAAACCTATTACTAGGCGTTCTACGCTCTGTCTACCCCCGTGAAGGATAAAAGCGTGACTTTGTATCTGGAAAGAGAGCCAGCCTGGTTAGTATTCGTATTTTTATCGTGCCCAGTCCCAGTCCAGCATGGAAATTAGATAAATCTAAAAAAAAAAAAAAAAAAAAATTACAAAACTGTTTTTACCTTTCACCAAATTGTGAAGTGGACGGCGGCGTAGGCTAATTAATTTAATTTATGACGGAGTAAAGAGCAGGTAAATACTATATTACCATGGATATTTGGATATTACCATAGTTATCTACCTGATACTTCGCTAACGAGGTTTTATGGTGTTGTATTTGTATGTAGGTAAGGTAACGTAGCCCATGGCGATTAAGCTCAAATAAATATCTACTGACGGACCGACTCGTTAAAAATATCTCCAATTCTATCCCTCTAATCCCTCATAAGATTGTGATATATACCTACTTTAAATTCAACTTTAGTTACGCACTGTAACATAGTATGGAATGTCGTTTGTAATGTATTTGTATAAATTAACACCATGTATATGTTACGGCTAATACCCGAAGTGCGGCTACACCTAGTTTTAGCCGGTTAGAACTAGGTGTAGCCACTAACTCTTGGCTAAACCTAGTATTAGCCGATTGTTTTCGGCTAAAACTAGGTCTAGCCTTCATCATGCCGGCTACAACTAGGTCCAGCCATTCCCTGTTGGCTAAAACTAGGTCTATCCGATATCATTCCGGCTAGAACTAGGTCCAGCCATTCCCTGTTGGATAAAACTAGGTCTATCCAATATCATTCCGGCTAGAACTAGGTCCAGACAATCCCTGTTGGATAAAACTTAGATGCGTGTCCCGCCAAACCTTCCGCCCCGCGTCACACTCATGACTCACAGCATCTGCAGCAGCGGCGCGGGGTGGAGGGCATAGCGAGGCACGCGCCTCTGCAGGTTGTGAGCGCCAGGTGCTGCTGATCTACTGCAGGTCTACTAGCGAGTGTGACTCACAGCCTCTAAAGCAGCAGCGCGTGTCTTAGTTTTATCTAACAGATTTGATTTGATATGATATGGGCCATCGGGTTGAGATGAGATAAGATCGATGCGAATCATCTGGACGATATCGAGGAGAAAAGAATGAATAAGTATGTATGTAACTGGGTGATAATTACGAAAAGAGACAAAGGAGGCAGGTAATATTCAGACTAAGCAAGGTGTTTCACATTCAACTTATAGCCAGTGAATGATTGCCTAATTACATGGCAGCGGGGTTGCTCTAGATGTAAAAATATGGCTATTACACGTGTGAACACAAGGCAGCCGGCATGCTATCGGCAGAGCTTTTTTAGATAATAAAAAAAAACTCTCTACGTTTCTTTCTGGCGCTCACAACCTGCAGAGGTGCGTGCCCCGCTATGCCCTCCACCCGCGCCGCTACTGCAGATGCTGTGAGTCTTGAGTGTGACGCGGGGCGGAAGGCTTGGCGGGACACGCATCTAAGTTTTATCCAGCAGGGATTGTCTGGACCTAGTTCTAGCCGGAATGATATCGGATAGACCTAGTTTTATCCAACAGGGAATGGCTGGACCTAGTTCTAGCCGGAATAATATCGGATAGACCTAGTATTAGCCAACAGGGAATGGCTGGACCTAGTTGTAGCCGGCATGATGAAGGCTAGACCTAGTTTTAGCCGAAAACAATCGGCTAATACTAGGTTTAGCCAAGAGTAAGTGGCTACACCTAGTTCTAACCGGCTAAAACTAGGTGTAGCCGCACTTCGGGTATTAGCCGTAACATATAGGTACAATTTACAATTTCTTAGTGTTTGTTGTTATAGCGGCAAAAGTAATAGGTATATCATCTGCGAAAATTTCAACTATCTAGCTATCACGGTTCATGAGATACAGCCTGGTGACCCACGGACGGACGGACAGACAGGCAGCGAATAGTCTCAGTAATAGGGTCCCGTTTTTTACCCTTTGGGTACGAAACCCTAATAAGTGAATAAATTAATGTCAAAGCGGTGTCGTAAAAATATAACGATCTTCAAGTGTCTCAGTTAGAGATCAAAAACTATTAAGAGTGCTCCAATATCTTAATCAAGTAGATTTGTCATTTGTTATTGCCTTTAATAATACTTTATGATATTGAGTTTATAACGCTTTTAAAGTTAACGGGTTTGAGCAAGGGACCTGAGTCAATTAAGTACCTAAGTAAAAAATTTACATAAAGTAATATTTTAGTGTAGAGACCATCCTGTTTAAAATATATTTAGGTAGTATTTTTTTATACTAATAAGTATTAAGTTATTTTCTAGAAATATTGGTGAAAATGTGAAATAATAAATAAAGCTTCCAAATTATTATGTGTAGCTTTTCGAATCATACTTACTTAGTTCCACTCTTTGCTATATTTTGGTCAATGATAGCAATTCGTGATTGCAAAATACGCGACTTAACACTTAACTAATATAAGTTAATATTTGTCACTTTCTATCATGAGAGAACAGAACGGGATGGCAATAATTTTAGTTGAGATTTAGTTAAGTCGGGATGGTTACGAATCGGGCCCATTGTAGCATTCGAAAGAATTTTGTAGTAGAAGTACTTAGGTTAGGTACATCACATAAAATAAATGACTCAAGAAAATACTTGTTCAATGAAAGTGACAGAGAAGAGTTGAAGAGCTCTTTCTTGGACTAATTTAAAGGTGGTCCAATTAATTGATGATGTTGAGTGAAGTGACACAGGACTCCAGTCCTTGTCGGTTAGGGACACAGTGAGTGTGCGTTTGTTCACTTATCCACTTATCCGTGTACGTATACTGCGACACAAAGCTTTTGAAGCGGAACGTAACGGAACTAAAATTATTTCAATTGACAACACCTAATTTTTCATACAAAATCATCAATGTGTTGCCATATTAAAGCTGCCTGGGCAGAGAAAGGCGCCTCTATTTTTGAAAAATAGTTTTGTGTCGCAGTAATACGTATCCAATCCGTATCCGAGACATATCCATATGAAATAAACATATATGCAACACACGCTCTCAATCCGGGTTCGATTTTATAATCGAATCCCCTTGCTAGGGAGACAAGATGAGGATGATATAAGTACAGATATAAATTTCCAAAAACAAATTAATAATATTACTTTTCTTTCTCTGTCAAGTTGATTTATTTATGGAGTAGGGAAACAGACCGATGAAGCCTGGTGACGGACAAGGAATTGGTTTGTTTGTTAACTTTTATCAAAGACAGCGATGGAGACAGACGGTTTATTGTGCCCTCCATAGCACGGATGATCCTAACAAATAGGAAGTTTACAACCTAAATCAGTCTCCCAGTGTGTCCACAACTTGTCTCGGCTAATCACCGGGTATCAAGATCAACTGCGCTCGCGCTGGGTCGGTCATTCAGCCAGTGACAGTCCGCAACCGCGTTCCCGCCAACACGCGCGTTCCATATTCAAACCGCTGTCAAACTTCGCGCTCGCGGTTTACTTTTTAATTTTTAGTTATTCCTATTAAAAATATGGTTGATCAGTTTTTTTTAATTGATTAATAATAATTTATGGTTACATGGTTAGTAGTTTTATATTTAGCAAATGTTGAAAATTAATTTCACATAAAGTTAATTAAACAAAAATCTTCAAATATTATATAAATAGATACTCGCATTATTCATTAATTTATTTTATTATCATTAAACAAGTAGTTTCAGTCCATTTTACATAAAAATATATCCGAGCTTTAGATTCCGTAATTTGTTTTTAACTTGATAAAAACATAGGATAGAAAGTAATTAACTTTCTTTGTTATACAAAGAAAGGGCACCGGAGCGAATATCCCGGGACAATTTGGACCCATTTTAGAACTCAGCACCGTGAACAGAAAAATAAAAAGATTGAAAAGAAAGGTGGACCATTATAGGACATAAACCAGCGATTTTCGAAACAGGTTTTTGTTTAGTATATTATGCATCACATTTTTAACCGACTTCCAAAAAAAATGGAGGCGGTTCTCATTTCGTTGTGAACTTTTATTATTATTTCACAAAAGTTGTTTAGTTTCGTAGCGATATTTTGCAATATGCGAAATATTAAAATCATCATGCGTTTCTCCAACTCTTGTTTCATTCATTCAATCAATCTAATTTCAATATAGTAATAATAATAAAAATCTTTATTTTACACCACAAAATAAACTAAACTAAAGAAATATAAACATTAGGCACATTCTATAGTCTTTTTTAAGTAATGATTTTACCTATTTATTTTAATTAAAAAGGATTTAAAGACACTAAAAATGTGGACTCTAGATGTAGTGATAGTGATATTAGCATTAGTGCATTTAGTGACGAGTGACAGAATGTTCAAGAGTGTGCCAGTGACGGTTAAGAGCTATGAGAATGACACCGTACTGCTGCCGTGCTATATCGACGAAGCAGGTAAGAGCCTCTGACACGGTTTGCGTAACGACCATTATCAAATACAGCGACCGGGGCAGTAGGCTTAACGTGCCCTCCGAAACACGGAACCAATGAGAATGATACGTACGTATACCTAACCTAACTTACAAATTACATTTTTACATACAACGGTAGCATCCTAAATCCATAAGAGACCTACTTTTCGCCACTTCTGACAAAATATTGAGATAATTTAAGAAATAAATACGTAACGGTATAGTGACCAGTTGTCAGCCCATAACTATATTAATTCTGTGGTCTAGGTCTCGGGCATCGTGGAAGAGTTTTATATTTAGGCTGTTTTAAGCACTACCTAATCCGTAAGAGTTATTAGGCGTGAGTTTATGTCCCAGTCTAACTGCCATGGGCTTATTTTAATGTGATTTGATTTCACACTCTATTTATTAAAAACAGGAGATTTGAGATCGTAATCTGACAACCCATCAATCTTTACGGACAGTCAGACAAAAATGATGATTATCTTATGGTGCTTAAGCCTTAAAATAATAAGTATAGGAACTATTTACATAACAATAGGTGCACCGTGTTTGTGCATTAATATTTATATATTTTTTTATGTTTGGGTTCCGCAGAGAAATTATTTATTAGTTGGTCACAGTTTCTTCTTTCTAGTTTTTCATTAAGGGTGGGTAGATGTTGAAATGGAATAAAACAAACTTCTTTTTTTATTTGACAATGATTAAGCTGTAACTTCTGCATAGGTACCTAGTACCTACTGAAAAAAGGTGACTGATTTTAGCATCGTGTATTGTAATCTAGGCGATGAACACCATAAAACAGCCTTTTCTTTGTTTAATTTCACTAAAAAATTAAATTTTATTTAAATTTTCAAACTGGGAACCTATTTTGCAGTACCCTAAAATGAGTGACTACAAAACAGAACAACAAACAAATAACACATTAGAATCAGCTGATTATAGATGTAACTAAGTACCTAATCTTGTACCATGTTGTGACTCCCACTCATTTTTTATAACTTAATCGAGTGTTTAGTAAAGGTGTGTCCACACTAGCCAACATTCAATTGGTGGTCTAGTAGTGTGAGCCTAAGTCTCTTGATGCAGAAGTCGGGAGTTCAATACTGGGGAACTAAACGAAGTTGATGTTATCAATTTATGCCTTTGTCGGATTGACCCTAATTTGGTTCGTAGGTAGGTACACTGCAAGCGGAATCGTCTAATTGTCTGTTAAGATGAATCTGTGCTTTGGAGGGCACGTTAAAATGCCAGGTCGATCAGACAAACCATTCGAGTTGCATTAACATTACACCAGCTAGGGTTCATAGGGTCAATTTGACCATCCACACGACCAAATATACCTAGTTTCAGCGTTTCAACCGTAGCATCTAAGGTTCAACAAATTATTATAACCAAACAAATTTGAACATAATTCGATTATATTTCGAGACGGGCATCAATAGGGGTCACACATATCTATGGTGGCCATAAAAGGAAGATGGTGATTTCAATAGGTCACGGCCCTTTAGTAAGTATCTATCAAACAGTCACAGATAATATAATATACAATCACGTCTTTATCCGTAATGGGGTAGGCAGAGCTACAACGATCTAAACACAGTTCGTTCCGCCGCGTCCATAGAAATATGTGTTCACCTCCGTCTGGCAAGTTTTCAGGGTTATTTAAAATAGTGCTAGATCTGTACCTATATTGCTGGTAGTGACATGTTGTCAGTCCATCGCCCAAATTACAATACACTGAAACCCTTGAATGCCTTAGCATGCCCGGGAGGAGAAGCAGCTGGCACATTCTATGTTGTTCTATCGCTCCCAGTACAGCATGGAAGTTACTTACTAAGTATACAACAACCATTAAGTCCATTGCAACCCTAATAGGATCTGTCATGGTTTTGTGTAGCGACCACAATCAAAAACAGCGTCCAAATGCCCTTCGAAGCACGGAAGGTTTTTCGTTGACAGCTATCAGGTAATTCGGCTTGCATTGTCCTGACCAAACTGGAGAAAATATCACAAAGTATTAGAACGCTCTTTCTACACAACTTGTTATAACCGCATGTCTGTATACACCTTTATATTAAGATAAATTACTTTAAAGTGTTTCACAACATGAAAGCTGCAACTTGGACTGGTTCTACCGAACACATTACAATGCTTTCTTTGAAGTAGGCTGTGAGGAAAGGAGGAAATTGGCTGTGAACATCCAAATTATACAGGCCTTAATAAGACATGATTGTCCGTTTGTATAGGTAGTTTTGTTTATTTTAGAGAGAGCCAATTATGTTTAATTTTGTTGTCATAATGATTATAACTTATTTATTTTATACGGGTTGGCTGGATCTAATAAAGTTGTAAGTTTTTCTGCTAGATTGGGAGCAATTAAGGAACTTAGAATGTACCAGCAGTTTCTCTTCCCGGGCATAATGCTATCGATTCGGTGATAGCTCGAATTTTCTAAATCGTAACTGAAATTTATTGTCGTCCCTTTCTGTTCTCTCAGGATAGAAAATGACTGGTGTTAATTTTAGTCAAGATTTTGTGATTTTGTGCACTGCCGAATTGCTCCCCCTGTCTTTCTGCTTTAATATTTATTTACACATAATATTAAAATCTTCTTCCACGCTGGACTGGGAGTGATAGAAAAACATAGAATGTGCCAGCTGCATCTCCTCCCGTGCATGCTGTAAAAATCAGGTAAGGGAATCGAGGGTTCAGTGTATTGCAATTTAGGCGATGGGCTGACAACCCGTCACTATAGCAATATACATAATCATCATCTGTATTAACCCTCAAAACTTGTCAGACGTGGCAGAACAACCTGTTTAGGTCGTTTTTGCTCTGCCTACCCCATTAGGGATAAAGGCGTGATTTTGTGTATGTATATTAAAATCCAAATGTGATTGATTTTTCATGACTTAGGTTCTGAATTTCAAAGCGCACAAGTAGAGTAGCCATAGGTTTTTAAAATAATTTTTATCAATATTCTTTTATTATGAACCTGAATTAGAAATAGAATTCTAAATTAGAACTCTATGCTAATTCAATCTTACTTTTTTTCTGTAGGTAATAGTACTTAGATTAGAATGCATTATCACCCCAGCTAGTTATAAATCAACATACAGACAGACAGACATTCAAATGCACTGCACTTTTGTTGGGAGCACGTACTCGCATGTACCATTGTGAGGTCCAACTTTTATTCAGCAAGATTATATCGATAGGTCGAGGAAATAAAGAAAATGGATGCGGTACTGGAATCGTAAGATTTCAATATCAATCAAATTCCAAAAAGTTTATTCTTTCAGGTCGATCCGATGTACCCTGGTGTCTGAGTTTTTAAAAAGCCTAAGCCTCTGATATGGTTTGTGTGACGTCCACTGTCAAAACCAACCGGGATCGATGATGGCTTAAGATTACCCTCTATAGCACGTAATCCTTTTTCTGAACAGACAATCGGGTGATTCAGACTGTATTTTCCTAACCAGACTTAGGAAAATGGCACAAAGTTATAAATCGATTGACAAATGTCACCTTCGCTTTGTGGAATACAAACCGTCCCTCGGAGCGGGAGTCCAAGGCTCAGATCTCTAACAACATGGAGGCAGTGAAATGCCTCTTCCACATTATTTATCTCCGTGTCGACTGACGGTCAACGCTTGTTAGCGGCAGGAAGGGGATAGATTTAGATCTTTGTGTCCCAATTGTGCTATATACCGTGTTAGTGTGATAGCCATTCTTACCATGCGTCACTGTGGTTGGATCTTGTTGACACATTTTTCAAGGAATATTTAGTTAGTTATTGAATTGTAGCGCACATAGATGGCGCCACATCAAGAATCAACAGTCCTGAAACGCGGTATCGAAGTTTGCACGGCGATCTGCATATATACAACTTCCGAATTCATCCAGTCGGACTCCGGTCCCCTGGTCACAACACCCGACCAGGCGGGTAATTACCCTTTTCCCATCCGTCATCACTCGGCCAACTGGCCTCAAGGAAATACTCCTAAAGAATTAATAGGCACATGAGACAATCCATGTTGTGTCTACTGGGTTACACTTTCTGAGCTTGTTATCAGTCTGACTGATTGTATGATGAACCATGAACCAAGGAGAGGTCAGAACTACTACCTATACGGCCTGTACTTATACCTAACTATACTTCTATCTATCGGAAGGCACTTAAAGGAGTTCTGTTAGGCGGTTTAAAAACGCTGACACCAGTGTTTATCGGATCATTCGGCCACTCGACAAACGGTTTAATCTAGTCTAGACACCTAATGAATAAGTAAGCATTGGGGGCAATTCGGCAGCGTACAAAGTCAAAAAATCTCGACTGTCGTTTTCTACCCTGAGAGAAAAGAAAGGGACGACAATCACTTTAATTAAAATAGCATCTACAGACAAGTATGTGATCTTCTTCTCTTTGCCAACAGAATCAAACATCCGTGTGCGATGGTATAAGAACCAGAGACTACTGGGTGACAGTGCAGACCCAAACCAGCTGCTACCACCCCGTACCAGGATGCATGCCAACTACAGTCTCCAACTGGATGATCTACAGGCCAGTGATACCGCTGACTACACTTGTGAGGTAAGTTCATAGTCCCGACTACAAGAACCAGTATGTTAATAGTCCCGACTACAGTGATACAAGCTTCTGGAGGACAGTGCAGACCAAAACCAGCTTCTACTACCCCGAATCAGGACGCATGCCAACTACAGTCTCCAACTGGATGATGTTAGATACCGCTGACTACACTTATGAGGTAAGTTGATAGTCCCAACTACAAGAACCCTGATGCCAATAACACTGACTACACTTGTGAGATCAGTTGATAGTCCCGACTACGCGTCATCAAACATTGGTGGAGTGTAAAATAGGTCTAAAGGTAGAAGGGAGTAAGTAAGCCTAAGCTCGTAGACTTTTTGAGTACCTACGTATATTTTTTACATTAAAGACCGACAAGCATGCGGTAATGTTGCTCAATTTCGTAGAGTAATTTTTTGCCGCTAAAATTTTTAATACAGGGTCAGGTGGTAGTATCAATATACTACGCAATATTTTTTTGTTGAAGACCTTATAAAGTTATAATAAATTATTTAATTTGTACCTATCCTCTTCCGAGATACAATACAAGTCACCAATTAGGCGCTAGGCTCCTTTTGACTCAGTTACAAAGGAAGACAAAAAACATCCGCGGACTCAAAACAGTTGGTCCGAATTGATTAATTGCATAATTGGGCCCGGGATAGTGACTAGACGGGTGAAATAGTGCGGGGATAATGTCGATTGTAAAATCAAATTGTGTCGATAACCTTTTGGGTTAGATTTAAATGTGAACATGTTTTAATGATTAAATTCAAAAAAGAACTTCTTTGCACTATAGGTACTCGGATTAGCACACAATTCGGAAATAACACAGACCTTTTTAATGTGGGAAAATAGAACAAGAATAGACAAAATTATGCTAGTTTTAAAAATAGAGAACAACATAATATCGAAAAATTTATTGTTCTCCATCATTAAGAATTTGCTCATTTTAATAACGAGGGATTTAATATTCTAGCGTGAACGCAGATTCTGTAAAGGATATGAAATGTTACAAAATGAAATAAGATCTGTGAAATGAAATAAATCTGAAATTGTTCAATGAACAATGGATAAACGCATCCCATCACTAGGTACTATCCAACAATTACAACATTTCAAAGCGTTAGTTAAGATCGAAGGGCGGATCGCTTTAACAGTTTAAATTAATCGCTGTACGAGTCCAATTCAAAACATTTTAACTTTTTTTGTAACTCTTTTGAATCATTTACAAATGTTACTGGGCATGTTTCTTTCTAATGTATGTATTTGATGTACAGAGGAATTTGATGAAGAAATTGCTTTCTATTTATTAATTTAAATTGGTGTAGGTACCTACTTATTATACGATCTTGTGCTATTGGCTCCCTTTCCATTCCAGCCATCTTTCATAACGCGTACCTACAACAGAAGATTGGAATTTACTACTGCGTCAGTGTTTTCGAATGCATATGAAATTCCTATCTCAGGTTTCGGAATTCATGACATAGTCATCATTTTGTCTCTCTGTCACCTTTGACCAGCACAATCAAGGGTAAACTCATTTAAAATGCTCCAGACATTATATTAGTTACGAAAGGACCATAGTGTGTCTAGAATGGAAGCTTAATTTAATGACATCTTGCCAAGGAGCGGAAGCACAAATTAATGCGATTATTTAAGACCACCCTGCGCCCTGTCGACTGATGGGTTAGTTATAGACGGACTTTATGTCGACTGCAGCAGCGTCATGTCATGCTTATGCAGTTAGATAATCCCACAAATTAAATATATTAGAAAATGCACTTAAACCGCTTCAATAATTTCCCTTTTTTCTGAAATTATCCTCGAAAATACCTATGGATGTATGTCATTTCACTACCAAAAAACAACACTTTTTTTAACAAAACCAAGGGAATGCTAAAGGGTGAAAACGCAGGGCTGAATGACAACCAGTAAGCAAATAATGAAGAGTTTGGATAACATGCAGTTGGTCTGTATAAGTCCAACTCAAGAGATTAATTGATGCAAGCCAGGATCAACTTTGAAAATAAAATAAAAGTTAGAATTCATAGAATCAACAAACATTAACTTAAATTGCGATGATGTCATGGTTTTTAATGTTTTATTTTCTTGTTTTAGGTGATCCGGCCGGAACCTATGGGGCCAATTAGACAAACACATTCCATAGAAGTACAGTGTAAGTTAATGTTGTAATATTTAGGTGATTTTATAATGTACCTAGTTGTCTCCAAGAGATAAAATAAGCTTATGGTTATGGCGTAAATTTTGCGAAAGGTAGGTACCTGCATTTTGCCTATACATAAGCCCTCAATTAATCAAGAGTAGGGTCAACTTGGCCATGACAATTATTCCTCCATTACGCCATCCATACCTAGCCCGCAAAGGACAAAAGATGTGACTTATAAAAAAACACAATTTCTGAACGCAAAAAAAAAAACAGTGTAATAGTGCAACGAGGCAACACTGCCAGTATCCTGGGAACTTGTGCTGGACAATTTTTTCTGTAACATACTTAGTTATTCTTTATTTGTAAATAATAAACTGATTTCTAAAACAATTTGACTTACTTCCAGACTCGCCAACGATCAGAACGTTCCCCGAAGACGGTTTCCTGGAGGTGAAGAAGGGGGAGTATGTGGACATCGGCTGCGAAGTCAGCGGGACTCCGGAACCCATCGTGGATTGGAGAAAGAATGTATGTAAACTGGACCGGACGACAAAAAAGAACAGAATATTTCAGCCACTGCTGTCTTATCATTTCAGGCATACTTAGAAACTAAGTAAAATACACTTAAAAAAACTGTGAAACGAGTACCTACAAGTGTATTTATTAACAAAGAAAGATTACAATGGAGCTTCACCAAGTGCCAACAATCGCAAGTATTAAATATAGAAACTAAGGTGTGCGTTCACTGCCACTACACAAATAACTGCCACTACACATAACATACGTCGCGTTTCTTGTAATTAAAACCTAAAATAAAATATTAGAATTAGAACCCAACCAAAGAACCTACTTTTATAGGCTTCTTTAATTATGTACCTAAGTACTTGTTTTTGGTGTTTGGATAATGACGAGTGCACAATTGGACAGTTGAGCCCATGTTACCCAAGCACATGTCATGCTAGCTAGCTACCTCACGAGAGGTTTGCATCCACCTTTAAAACGACTTAAGTAGGTATATTTTCTAAATTTTCAGGGCGAGCCCATGGCCCTTCTAGAGCACCGCACCCGCATGAGGTTCAAGGCTGAGCATCGTCTTCTGGCAGGCGTGTACGAGTGCACAGCGAACAACGGGGTGGGGGACCCTGTTAGAGCTGCGATCAGGGTCGTCATTCATGGTAAGATGTAGTTCTCTTTTTCTTTCCATTTTTGATTAGAAATGGACCTGATCTTGACTCTAGCCTAAGTCACGAGTCACGGGTCACTAGTCGACGATATAGCGATCTCACCTAGAAGAGGGCCTTTAATTTTCACTTTGAAAACATAAGGGTGCGTTATTAATGCCAAGTGGCACCCTCCGGTATTCAAGATGTCCAATAGTAGTAGTCAGCCAATGCTATAAGTTGAACCTACTACAACAACGCATCCACATGAGATCCAAGGTTGAGCATCGTCTTCTGGAAGGAGTGTACGAGTGCACAGCGAACAACGGGGTGGGGGCCCTTGTTAGAGTTGTGATCAGGGTAAGCCCTTGTTTTCTAGTCTAGGATAAAAGATAACAGAGACAAGCCTATGAAGGAGTCCGTCTAGAAAAAGCTCTTTTACTTTTAATTAAGACATTAGGGTTGTATGAATCTTTCGAAAAGACAGGAGTAGCACAAGTATTAAGTTCTTCACTTTTGAGTCACCATTATTAATGTCGAATGGCATCCTCCAGTATTCTAGTTGTTTGATGGTAGAATGTAGCCGATTTGATTAGTTCATTTAATCAATACTCTACTTACAGATGCTCCAGTAGTAACAGCAGACCGTACCTTTGTGCACACTGCGATAGGGCTCCGCGCGGCTTTATCAGCTCGGGTGGAGTTCTCAGTGCCTCCTGCGCGAACAGCCTGGTACCGGGATGGTAGACCTGTTAATACACATGATGACAGGTGAGAACGAGGTAGCATTCGATACATATAACCCAGGCCTTTTCTGAGCAACAACGAATTGTCACGATTGGGCGCTTTTCCACTAGACGGCACGTCAACGGCAACGGCGACGGCACGGCGAGATCACGTGACAATATCTATGGGAATCGATGACATGCCGTGACGGTGCCGTGCCGTCAAGTGGAAAAGCGTGTCATATAATTTCATTGATTTTCATACATTATCTCACCTACGATATCGTCGACGGTACCGTGCCGTCGCCGTTGCCGTTGACGTGCCGTCTAGTGGAAAAGCGCCCATTTATGTATGACACAATAAGTTATTTCTTCATTTTCCTGTGAATTATCTGGTCACCGAAAGATCCTGTTACTTTTGGTGTTTGTTTTAAACGGCAGCCTTTTGATGTCTGACTGCGATGTACCTACTTGGCCACTTCTAAAACAGCGACACAAAAGTACTCTCATCAGCCACATCATCGTAGTTTTCAGATAACCAAATAATTCTGTCTGCATTATTATAATCTTACTAGAACCAAATAATTCTATCTGCATTATTATAATCTTACTAGAAACAGTTTAACAACTAACTTCATATTCTGTATATCCCTGTCAAGGAGAATTTAACCGGCCCTGTGGAAATCGAACTCACGATATTTTGGATTGAAAGTGATGATGGCATGATTGTTCGTGTAATTCCAGAATAGTGCAGATGGTGCAAGGCGAAGTCCACCAGCTGATCTTCCGCTCGGTCCGGCTGTCCGACTTCGGCAACTACACTTTCCGGGCTCAGAACAAGTTGGGCATGGCAGATGTGTCTTTCAAACTTACCGGTAAGATTCGGAGATTTTAACCAGATTACAAAGTGGATCAGTCGCGAAAATCACATAGGTGAAGACCATCGTATACGCTTGAAAGGTCGAGGTCTAAGCCTCAGTGCAACATAAAATAAAGGAGTTTACATTACAAAGTTGATATTTAGGTACAACAAACATACTATTAGGAAACATGAACCAAATAAAAGAACGGAACAAACGAAAATCACGGATAATTTAATTGTTACAGGCGTACCCAACGCAGCTTCTTTCAAGGTAGACTCAGCTTTAAATAAGGCGACGTCTACGAGCTTCACGTTGATTTGGGAGGTGGATTCTTACTCCACGATTATTGGTGAGAAGATAAAACACACCTGACGGAAAAGGAAGAAAAGATCATGTCATACTAAATTTCCAAATGTTTTCAGAATACAATTTATGGCTGCGTCCGTACGTTGGTCGTAATCCAGACGCTGAGGGCTTCACCACTGAGCCTCCTAACCTATGGAGGAAAATTGTCGTACCAGGAGACTCCAGTGATGGTAAAAAACTACTTTTAATTAATCAACCTATCACTATAGCAATACCTACCATATTTATTTAACGGAGTCATGTGATACGACCACCGCAGAACAAGCCTTATATTGTACGATAATACAAATGTAACAGACAAATGTCTTTCTTTCCCCACTAATCTGAAAATGATATGGTATAACCTATTAATTGTTTAAATATTTTATGAATTGTTTTAATTATCTACTTTCAGGGCCAATTCACAGCGCAAAATATACCGTAACTGGTTTGACACCCACCACGGTGTATGAAGCAATAGTTACTTCAAGGAATCGGTACGTAGACCGGTGGTTAAATATTTATGTCCATAAGACAAGTTGGCAAATGGATTTATAAAACCTCTTTATAAATTCATAAAGTCTTTTATCTAGACTAGACACACGGTAGCGTCTCCAGTCAAGTTCAAGCCAAACGAAGTGAACTGGCGGGCAGCACCGTGTGTATTTTATACGAACCATTTGGAGCCACTTACGACCCCCTTATAACTCAACAACTTTTTAAAATTAACGTATAAACATAGGTACATATTTATTACAGGTTCGGTTGGAGCAAACAATCAGCCATCCTACATTTCGCTACAGAGCCGGGAAGTAAGTTTTCAAAGATTTACTTGTACATGATTTCTTTTTGTACCTAACAAGCTGTTTCTAAAAGACACTGCTTTTTGTTTCCAGCTGGAAGAAGACCATCTACCTCAGATTATTCAGACATCACGCCGGTATTAGAAGAACTAGAGCTAGAGAATGAACTAGAAGCACACAATATTTCACTCGCTCAAGTCTTAGGTCAGGAAAAGAGCTTCGGAACGCAAGCAACGCCATCTTGGACGGCCATTTTGTTATTGATATTTGGCGCTGTCGGTAGGATCGCTTTTTCGTGAAAGCGTGTTCATTGCGAAGTTCAGATTTTGTTCGTATCCAACTTTTTATCAAAAGTAGCTTTTGTAGGTTCAAAGTAAAAAAACTTTACATAAAAATCAGACATTAATCTGAAACTTAACGTTCCTTGTAAATTAAATATTCATACTTTTATTTTTTAAGAAGATAAAGTTAAAACAAAGAAAATATTTTTATACCTTAAAAGTTTAAATGTAAATATTAATTACGACAAAACTAAATCAATTGATTTTTATTCTTAAAATTAAGTACCTAAGTACCTTAATAATGAATGTAAAAAAAGTGGACAATCGGGTCAAGTTTATAAATTAAAAAT
The DNA here is from genome assembly GCA_029255725.1 of Scrobipalpa atriplicella. Classification (NCBI taxonomy): domain Eukaryota; kingdom Metazoa; phylum Arthropoda; class Insecta; order Lepidoptera; family Gelechiidae; genus Scrobipalpa; species Scrobipalpa atriplicella. The sequence goes on along the minus strand of JARACY010004170.1, from coordinate 10,874 downwards.
TGTGATTTATGTACGATTATTTATTTCATATTCAATACAATTAATTTTCTCTTTAAACAACCATGTTCTGGCCAACGTTTAGCCGGCCTCACATAAACTTTGGTTTGTAATTTGATTTTGCTTACATACTGCATATTAGTAGCCGACATACACTAAACATTGATAAGTTAACCTTAAAAATAGAATTTAAAGTTACTACAGTAAATATTTTTAAAGTCTCTTTATATTTCTATCATTCATCTTCATATCGAAAACGGAAAAATTTGATAAAGGATATAGATTTTCGATCTTTCATAATAAAATAAAAAAGGGTATTTACTTAATTAAAACACATATTACATTTACTTACAATATGCAATATTTAAAATTCTTTGAATATTTAAATGCGGAGTAACAATTTAAGTTATGAAATTTGTTAAGAGTACCATCTGAAATAAGTCTTTCTACTTCACACAAAACAATGATTTTAGTATTCCCACATAACTTGTTGTTTATGATTTGATCCTGTGCACATTTCGCATCACCGATTCTTTTCTAGAACAAAAAATCGTGGATGCAAATAAAATATAAAATCTTCAAGAATGTCCACACGTGAGCCCTATTTCATATGAACATTAAGAACATTTTATATTTTTTAATCTCATAATAATACCTTCTGTTTGAATATAATTATGAAAGCAGATAAGACTTCTAAATCAGAAGGACCGTAAACAAATTTCATACAGTTCTTATTTTATAAATATACAAAAAATTTGGTCATTTTTTATTTAAAACTGAATGAGGAAAGATGTCGATGAATTGAAAATCTGTTTTGTTCTCAGAAGACTAGACTTTTAGAATCTTTAAGGAAGTCGAGAATGCATGACGATTCTTGTCTTAGAGGAGAATTACTAAATTTCAATAATAGGTAAATTTAATAATTTAAAACTTACGAATTTAATATAAACTTACCTACATGTGAAATTCCATTTATAATAATGTATTTAAAAGTTCAACGTGTAATGTTATGTATATTAACACTAGTAATAAATATTTGTTGTTTAGTGACATTACAATTTTACATACATTCAATTTCTTATTTAAAACAAAAAGGAATACACAAAAAATTACAACTCCGACGCGAATCGATAGTTTCATTATCTAGGTAACAAATACTACCCGTATCTTTAAATAATTCTAATTTTATAAAAATTAAAACCGCGTACGCTATAGTAGGTACACTATTCTAGCATAAACTTAAACATTTAAAGATATATGTTTAAGTTTATGTTAGTTTTAAAAGAAGCATAAAATATCAATATTTTAAATGACAAGCAGGATATGTTAACTTTGCGTAATTTTAAATGTACACCAATACTGAATTAAGGAATAGATGTAACTCATTTGCGAGATTTAAACAGATCTAATATTTAAACATGATAACGAAGCTATAACAATTCCAATAATATTTAAAAACATTTCCAACTTTAGCATTTTCCCTAAATAATCTTTGCTAAATAAGAGAAAATGAAAAAGTTAAAAAGTATAATCAATCAAGTCATGGAAGACTTACAGAAATTTCTGTTAAATTATATAGTTTAATAGAATTACGAAATGAATAACGTTATTTATACAGAACATTTATGGCACAATACATAGATTTGTTTAAAATTTTTTTACACGCACGCGTTCACTTCTTTTGGATCATGGCGAATTTTTTTAAAACATTTAAAATTCGCACAGACACCGAATTTTAATAATAATAACACTTTAATAAAAATGGCAACACTGTTGTAAGTGAGGCAACCCTGCCAGTAAAATATAGAAAGAGACAGGGCGTCGAGGGTCCATGAGAGTATTGTTGTTTGAGCCCATAACAATCTTATCATGAAAGACACCCCGAATATAGTTAGTGTTGCCATTTTATAACTTTTTATTTTTCTTCTCGAAGATTTAAAGTAATTTAACACTTCCGGTGTTTTCCTTCACACTTGTGTCCATTGATCAATTCTCCCGAAATCGGGTAAGTATTCCATTTTTTACCATTACCATTCCTCGCAGTTTTAAAATACGAATATTCTATATCTATGTCAAAAACGCTGTCATTACGTAAAAAGCCATAGACAATATTCTTAATATATTCGACTTACTTCTAATTCGAATTTGGAAATAAACTTCATCTACGAGAAACTAGAGATTACTCGTAAATATTTGAAATGAACTCTTCTAATCAATTCAAATAAATACAGACCCCATAGCATGCCGCCGCGCAATAATGTATATTTCGCATCTATCTGTCAAACTTCTTATACAAGTAACCATACAATTTGACACAAAGATGTGGTAAAATGTGTGATAAAATAGCAATCGCGGCAGCATGCTACGGGGGCTGTTTTCTTAAAATTGTGTGTTGGTGAGGTATGTTTTACATGAGAAAATAAACAAATATACTATGTCCTAAAAGTAGATACCGTATTACAAAGAAACTCTTAATTAAATGTATAAGGTAAAAAATATTTACTAAATTAGCAGTCAAAATCATAATCTTTGTGCAGTGAATAAGGAAAAAAATTATACGGTACCCACTAATTCAGAATACGATGAATTCTTTATACCTAATAAATATATAGAATTAAACTTACTATAGCTAATCTTATATTACTGTCAAGCATTTTGGAAATATTATCTTCTCGAGGTGTCTCTGAATAATTCTTATATTCTTACGTAGAATAAATTATTGGCTTTTTGAGTTAACATTTATGCTTTCCATCAAGAATATACTTATAGTGGATTTCAGCCCACATAACAATACTTAGGGGTAGTAGACAACCGAATACAGAATTACTAGATAAGGGCAACATACACTTGTTATAGTTTTATGCAGAAACACATATGCAGTTAGTTCCACGATAAGCCATTAGATGGCGTCATCATCAACTGAAATCTGTGTAATAAAAATTGAATTTAATATTGTATGAAAACAAAATATTAGAGAGCAAATATTTCACGTTGAAGTATTGTACGTATTGTTAAGTACATACGTTCAATCAATGGGATTGAGCTAAAATATTTCAAGATTTTACTCACAAGGAACACTCGACAGTGGCGCCAAAGCGCTCCGATCAATACCGCGTAAGATACAGATTTAAAAGAAAGAGTTACTTTTATGTGGGCGACCTACACAAATTTTATCAAAATGAGATACAAATATGTATACTGAAATGTAAAAAAGAAAATGGCATAACTTATGTTGGCAAGGTGTAGTTCTTGAAATATATAACCTAAGAAAAAAATGGTTTGTGCAAAAGGTATGTATGTTTCGAGTTTTTTTTAACATGAGGTCAAAATAGCAACCCGGTGAGCCCTCCGGGCAGTGTCAATTATTATGTTGCTTTGTTTAAAACTTAGTATTTTAAACTAGCATAAACATTCGATTACTAAAAGTAATCATAACTTGATAAAACGAGTGTTAGCTAAGCAATTTATAGAAATAACACTTAGATTTTGACCTCTTGTCAAAGTTTAGAAGCATGTTTTCCACACATGTTCCAACAATATCAGGGTTCGAAAATATCCGATATTTATAATAAATATCAAAATATCGGATATTTATGATATATATCCGATATATATCCAAAATGTGATATATATCCATTTTGTATGAAACTCATATTATAATTTTATTGTTTTATTTATGTATTCTGTTTGCATATGAGTTTTATAAACATGATAAATTTAAAAAATGAATTAAAATATTAAAATTATTAAAAATCAGAAAATATCAACTTAAAAACATAAAACCTTTGCTATATTAGTTTTAATAGTTTAATCTCACCACTAATGGTATCAATACCCGCTGCACACTCGTCACAATATTTTTTTTTTTTTTTCTGCGCGTAATTTAAATCAACTAATATGAATACGGAAAAACACAATGATAGCGTGTTTCGACTCTACGCCAGCGTCATCTATTGAGGAGTAGAACTACAATAGCAATAATAGCAATTTTTTTTAACAATTATTTTGGTATTGATATATATCACAAAAAATCGTTGGATATATATCGGATATATATCGGATATATATCATGATATATATCCATTGATATATATCCTCGAACCCTGAACAATATTAAAAAAAATGTTTGACATAGATTATACTATCATAGATTTATCGGTGTTCTTTTGTCATAATTTTTATCAGCCCCCAATGTTTGTGCTTCTCTCTAAGCTTGACACGAAACCTTTAAACAGAATGAATGTGTTGTGTATATTCAATAGTCCAACGTTGGGCGCCAATTAAAGCTTAGTTGGCGACGCAAATATTTTCAGTTGTTTACGGGGGCTGGATGTTCAAATACAGTTTTACTGTTCACAAGTGTCCCTGATGTTTTCTTCACCAAATAATGAAAGGAGTTTCCATCCCAGCTTCGGCGCCAAGTGTTATTTCGCACCTTACATCGCCCGTGCCGCCTTACTATCACTTCGTATTACACTCCAGTGCTAATAGTGCACTTTCTTCGCTTTCCAAGCACATTTCATTGTCCGTAACGGTTTTTCAATGAAAGACGACACTTCAGATTTCATACTGTTCACATTACCGACTGATCTTTTCGTCAACTACTCACGGTATTTCACACCGATTTTGGGTATTTACCCGTTAGGTAAGTGTCATTCGCTGTCAAGACAGCTTTACCTGTCTAACGGGTGCCCAATCTTTATTTCCATTCCGTTACCACCATCTTTACTTCGTTTCCCCTAATAAGGTCCAGCTTTCATGACGGTACCGCCTAAACGCAACTTTCATTTCACTGAACTTGCGACCACACTTTTTCCAACTACCCACATTTAAGGCATCACTAACACGCTTTAAGCATGACCGACTCACTTTTAGAAATCGCTGTTTAGGCATCACTGACGCGCTATTTGGCATCACTGATCCACTTTTAGGCATCACCGACTTTTGGGTATCACTGAATCCTTCACACTGACACTTGAACGCCTCGACACCGACCCATCAGGACTCTAGTTCAGTTCACTGAGGTCGCTGTCGCTGTGTTATTTGCGACGCGGGGGGTGCGGGTGCGGGGGGTCGTGGCGCTGCGTGGGGGCGTGTTGACCCCCCGCCACGTGCGCCGCGCGGGCCGCTCGGTGAGCTGCTCGGAGGGGGAGGTAGCAGCACAGGCATGGGACGACTAGGCTGAGGAGGGTGATGCCCAGCCATCTGGAATGCATTGTAAATTGATATTATGTGAAGTAATATAAAAAAAATAAATGTCATGATTATTAATGACGTACACAAGGCAAAAACAATCTAGACTGACAACGACGTAACGTAAAATTTTGATTACCCTCAATATTTATCAAACCATTGTTGGCCTACCTACCCTCTACCCTGTTTACTTGTGTAATAAATAATTAGTCGTTACCTCTTAGCGCACTGTGTGTCGGGCGGTGCGCACGCGCACGGATGCATCGCGAAGTCTCCTTCAGCGTCCGACATGCAGTGGTACAGCATTCCCTGGTAACACACAACATTTTATAGTTTATCTGATTGTTATTGAAAAACTTAAGAAATGAAGCACTTTGTTAGAGTCCCACTTTGGGCGCCAACTAGTTTTTCATTGGAAACGAAATTATCACAGAGCCTTTTGTATTATGTTGGTGATTTGTAAGTTATATCTTTAAAGTGAATAATTCATATTTTCATTTTTTTTTTTGCATAATGTTTAAATTTTTTGTTTAAGTAATTTAATTATACTCCAAAAACTGTAAGATGGTAGCTTTGACAGATGCAATTCCTATGGATTTTATTTCTTTTGTTTTCCTTCGGAATGGCATCTGTCGCAGTCTCAGCTACCATCTTACAGTTTCCATTATTTTTATTTCTGTCCTTTAAATAATTTGTGAACTAGATTAAAAACACGCGTTTTTTTTTCTAACCTGTGCACACTTGATGCACGTGACGGCGTCGATGCAAGACTTGAAGCAGTCGGGCGCGAACTCACACGCGCCAGCTCTGTTCGCGCTCTCTAGGTACCATTCGTGACAGTGCCTGGACAAAAACAAACAGCGTTAAACTTCCGTTCAACTCATACGTTTATACATAAATCACGCCTTTATCCCTAATGGGTTAGGCAGAGCGTCAGCGACCCAAACAAAGGTCGTTCCGCCATGTCTGACAAGTTTTGAGGGGTTTTTAAGATCTGCATATTGCTGTAGTGACAGGATGTCAGCCTATCGCCTAAATTACAATGCACTGAAACTCTCGAATCCCTAAGCTGGTTTTCACAGCATGCCCGGGATGAGATGCAGCTGACACATTCTTTGTTTTTCTATCGCTCCCAGTCCAGCATGTAAGAAATACGTTCAACATCTGTCAAGCGAGAGAAAATCTCAAAAAACTGGCCAAGTGCGGCTCGGACCCGCGCACGAAGGGTTTCGTACCATCATATTTATAAAAATGGCAACAAAATCATATCTGTTGTCCGACTCGCACTTGGCCACTTTTTAGTATTTTTTGTTATAGCGGCAACAGAAATACATCATCTGTGAAAATTTCAACTCTCTAACTATCACGGTTCTTGAGATACAGCCTGGTGACAGACGGACAGACAGACATTAGTAATAGGGTCCCGTTTTTTACCCTATGGATAAGGAACCCTAATAACTGAACAACAGATGTCGCGTTTATATCTACTATTACGCCAAACTCAGGAGAGCAGATACTTATTTTGATTCCGCCCGTATGGTCTATTTCAAATAGACCAATAGACTATTTGTGTGTTTTTCTATGTAACTTCATAACATTCACAGATAGAAATACCATACCATGAAAAACTGATAATATTATGGACAGCTATGGCCCGTATTTATAAAGCGATCTCAAGAGTGAGAGCAATATAAAGTATGGATTTGACAGGTACTTTTGTACTGTAGTGACATTTCTGATACGAACTCAAACTTGCTGTCACTCTTAGGAGCTGATTATAAATGCGGGCCTATGAGTGTAATGCTATTTACCGGCACTTGAGCCTGGATTGGAAGGTGTCAGCAGGCTTCTTGTCCGGCAGCGGCGGCGGGCCGGTGTACTGCTTCTTTATCGAGCCTGGAATCCAGAAAGTGCAAATACAGGGTGTTAATTTAAATGCGTGCCATAGCTTAAGGGGTGTTTCAGTAACGTATAAGGAGCCCATTACAAATATATATAAAAAATCCAACTCAAAAAATAAAATAACAAAAAGCCGCTATTTATTATGATTTCAAGAGCTGCGCCTACCTCTCGTGCTATAACCGAGCGCGCGCGAGTTGCTATCATTGGTCGACGGGCGGTGATGTACAAAACTGCAAGTCACGGAACCGAATAATTCGGCCGAATATTCGGTTGGGTTCCTACCAACCGGTTTGACTCCTGTCAAACCGGATAGTATTCGGTATTCGTTATTCGGCAAAAATCACTATTCGGCGCATCACTAATTCGAACAATCCTTATTTATTTAACAATTTATTGTACACATAAAATTACATAAAAACAGAACATAAAAAACAAGGACACAACAGGCACTGCTTATTTCTAATAAGAAATTTCTTACAGCAGACCTACATCATTTAGGCTCGTATTTATAAAGCGATCACAAGTTTGAGAGCGATATTAAGTGTGGATTTGACAGGCCGTTTTGTACTGAAATGACATTTCTAATTCAAACTCAAACTCGCTGTCACTCTTGAGAGCTGATTATAAATACGGGCCTTAGTTTTATCTGTGTTGAGTATGTATTTATTGATTCTTACCGGAGTCAGTTTTCATGAGCGGCGGTTTGGTGTTGGGCGATGACTTCTCTGAGCTGATGACGCCAGAAGCTGGGTACGTGTATTCGTGCACCTGAACATCAAGGCTATTTAGCATACATACTTATAGTCGCGCCTATATACCTTACGGGATAAACAGAGTGTTCACGGTCTAGTAAAAAGAGTTTTCACCAAGTCTGACAAATACTGTATTTTGTAGTAGTGGGGGGCAAACTTGAGAAACCAATTTTAATTTAATTTTAACCAAACACAACAAATTTCCAACAAATTTTAATTTAATTTAATTATTATTATTTTTTCTACGTACGGTTTCGCGGAAGACCAGCGCTATGGCGGTGACCTACATCTCCGTAGCATATGCTGAGCGTGACCTTTTTGTCGCCTAAATTCTAATTCAGTTAAGAAATTTCTTAGGTAATAAGTTTTACTTTAAGAAAATGTTTGTACTTATTTGGTGACAAATAAATATTTTCTATTTCTATTTCTATAAACCTTTATTATTTCCAGTCTAACATAAATAGAAGATTGACATATTTGTTGAGATTCCTTACCGCTGAGAGATGCACGTAAGGGCACCCAGTGTCCGAGTCGTCTTGCTTGTCATCGTAGCTCCCTTCACCGTATTTCAATGTGGTTTCTGGAAAATAATAGTGAACTTTTTAATATTTGTTGATTTCTTTGTCGGCTTTTCGATTTGTTTGTCGATTGGTCTGCTGTTTGATTCGTTTCAAAGTTGTTAGGTTTGTTGTTTGATATGTTTCAAAGTTGATTGGTGTGTTGTTTCATTCGTTTCAAAATTGATTGGTTTGTTGTTTCATTCGTTTCAAAGTTGATAGGTTAGTTGTTTGATAGGTTTGCTGTTTCATTCGTTTCAAAGTTGATTGGTTTGTTGTTAGATACGTTTCAAATTTGAGAGGTTTGCTGTATGATTCGTTTCAAAGTTTATTGGTTTGCGGTTTAATTCGTTTCAAAGTTGACTGGTTTGCTGTTTGATTCGTTTCAAAGTTGATTGGTGTGCTGTTTGATTCGTTTGAAAGTTGATTGATTTGCTGTTAGATTCGTTGGAAAGTTGATTGGCTTAATGTTTGATTGGTTCAACGATTAATCGGTTTACTGTCTGTTTTAGGTGGATGATTGGTTGTTTATTTACCTGTGTGCGTGTGTGCGTGCGAGGGCAGGTTTATGGCTGACAGTATGGGTGTCTGTGTGAGTTCGGGCGGTCGTCGCTTCGCTCGGGACGCGGTGGAGTTTTCGGAGCTGGAGCGAGATTCCGACGGCAGGTTTAGACACTGGAAAAAGGAAACATATAAAACTTAAACGTTCTTGACAGCAGATAAATCCAGATAATGGGTAGCTGCGTTCGTTTCATATTGTGCGCAAATTTCATCTGAAGTCAGTTTGGCTGACGATTGATCTACTGTTGCATATACACGTTCCCCAAAATTTTTACAAATCATGATTTTGCCCAATCTTTACAAGGTAATCAGTCCAGCTGGTAGGTAGTCCCATGCTGCAAATTTGTGGCCGCCATTTATAACCTTTCAACCCCATGGGTCATCAATTCTACGAGTGGCCCACCCACTGCAACCTTAGCTTGTAGATCTTGTATGCTTATAACGATGAATATTACATACATACATACATATAATCACGCCTCTTTCCCGGAGGGGTAGGCAGAGACCACATCTTTCCACTTGCTACGATCCTTACATACTTCTTTCGCTTCATCCACGTTCATTAATCTTTTCATACACGCTCGTCGGTTTAGGGTACTCTTGACCTGACCTTTCTTTAGGACGTCCCCGATTTGATCCGAGTACGTGTGTCGAGGCCTTCCCCTTCCGACATTTCCATCCACACACGCCATATATATCTGTTTGGTCAACCTGCCTTCACTCATCCTCTCAACATGTCCAAACCATTTAAGCATTCCCTTCTCAATACCTGTCACTATATCTTCTTTCACACCACAACGTTCCAACGATGAATATTGATCCAGAATTATGTTGAAAACCCACCTCAAAGATGGGTTGCTCCTCGTCCTCCTCTCGGGGCCCTGGGTAGAGTTTTTTGTACGAGTGTAGAGATGGCCACGCCCCGCCCAGACCTACAGACAAAAATAAATTTCATCAAAATAAGGAAGACTGTATTTATAACGCATACCGCCCCTACAAACACCAAATATCTATTAATTTTCTGTACAGACTTTTATTCTGAAGTCAGAACAGAAATGAGCTCTCAAAATTGGCAACGAGTTTTTATTAGAAATGTCATTTCCCGAGTTTTTATTAGAAATGTCATTTCCGTACAAAAACTGTCTGTCAAATCCAAACTTAATATTGCTCTTAAACTTGAGATCGCTTTATAAATGCGACCCTTAGACTTGTTAGATTTGACACCATGATTTTACTATAACCTTTCCCCTATATGATTATTGCTGTCATATAAAATGTAGTCTTTCTTCTATTTGAATACATGTAATGTAGCTCAAAAAATTAACGTAGGTCACTTTGACAATTTTCTATTTTAAAATGTATTAGCTAGAAACGACCACATTATATCAAATACCTAAAGAAAAATTATATATAGAGGTAAATACTGAAATCTCCAGCCAAATAGCATAAATTATATGACACAGACATACATAAACATTTTTTCATCCCATCTATTCAAAAACTACGACTTTAATCGCATATAAGTGCGCCTAAAGTTGATGCTTCTAAGCGACATAGGTACTTTTACTCTACTCTTTGCAAGAGACTGCCCCAGCCGGGTAAAAATGAGATTTTAATCCTCTTTCTGAAAATAAGTGCGATTAAAAGAACTTTTAATCGCACTTTTTGAATTTGGAACATCTTTATTTTTTTTCTTGATTTGGCATGACGCGGAACGAAAACAAAATAGTTAGATGTCGAATAAAAATTATGGTATGAATAAACACTGGCTGGTTAGACTGCGCGACGGCTGATTAATAAAAAAAGAAACAAATTGAAAATGCACGAACTACGGCACGTAGGCAGCAAGGTTTTATAGGGAGCCCGTGTTTTCGACTCTTTTTACGAATTATTAAATAATTCTTCTAGCAGT
>JARACY010004169.1:0-28380 GCA_029255725.1 Scrobipalpa atriplicella | reverse complement strand
CCCCCACTGACAACTCATCCCCCACTGACAACTCATCCCGCACTGACAACTTATCCCCGCAATGACAACTCATCCCCGCAGACATGACCCATGTTGACCCGACGACCCATGACATCGTTTTTTTTAAATGTAGTTCGGGGTCTGGCATTTTGTCAATACCACTCCGCGGATTGGTCGTTTTACATACCTGCCAAACCCCGAATTCGGCAATTGGCTGTTTCGTGTTTGCCAGTCCGCGGAATGATCATCAATGATCGTTTTAGAACGCTTAATGGCTGAAATAAAAGGACATTTCGGGGATTGTGCGCTTTGCTTTTTTCCGGCCAATGAGCGATTTCGGGGATTGTGCGTAACACATACACCAAGAGAAAGTGGTCATCATATTGTAAAACTTTTGCTAATGTGGTTTTTCCGTATCTCTGATAGCTTCGCTGGGCTCTGAGGATCCCCATCAGGTACTCCAAATCTTCAATTTTAATCAATTCAATAGAAAATGCTCGTCACAGTGAAAAAAATTACTACCGCGGCTTACTTTGTATCTCTGACAGTTAAGTTGAGCTCTACGGTTCCACTTATTATACTCCAGCTCTTCGATTCCTCAATTTCACTGCAAAAAATTACATATTCTGGATGAAAATGACTGGTGTGTTACTGAATATACTAAAATCACCTTATGTATGCCTATAAAATTTGAAGAGTTCCGTCAATTCCTCATGGATCCCATCATCATAATTGGATTTTTATAGAAACGGGACCAATCTGCAAGCATGCCCTTTCAAATAAAAAAAATATTTTCCAGATCAGTTAATAAATGACGGAATTATGAGGTAACAAACATAAAAAAAAAAAAAAATTATAAAACATACAACCGAATTGAGAACCTCCTCCTTTGTTTTGGAGTCGTTTAAAAATATGAGAAACGTCAAATCAACAATTTCAACCGTATCCTGTCTATGTTTTTGTTTCTCATATTTTGGAAGTCTTGCTTTGTCTTCTTCAGTTTGGATATTCGGGTTTCAAGACTCATTATAATCACGCCTTTATCTCTAATGGGGTAGGCAGAGCGTAAACAACCTAAACATAGGTCGTTCTGCCACGTCTGACAAATTTTGAGGGTTATTCCAGATGGATCTGTATATTGCTATAGTGACAGGTTGTCAGCCCATCGCCTAAATTACAATACTGAAACCCTCGAATCCCTTACAAGACTCTTTACAGAAAAATAAGATATTATCCGGGTGCCGGGTTAGAATAGCATCACTATTTCTGACTTTCTGTCTACCTCAGTCCATTGGTTTCTGGTGTTGTAAAAAGCTGAAGTAGCTTTAACCAGGGGTCCATCAGGGATCGGGGAGTAGCATTTTCTGCAAAAACTTTACTATAACTCTTACTGAACGTACCAATTAGCCAGCGTGCGGAGTATAGCAATTTCCCTCAGTTTTAGAATACTGAAATTTGTTTTAGTAGTCCTATATATTGAAGTAGATTTAACCAAAAAGTAAAAAGTCAGATTGTCAATTTTCTGCCTGGCAACCCTATCCACGGCGAAAACTACTGTTGACTGTAAATTGTTCAGTTTGGCATCAAATTGATGTTTAGTTTACTTTGGCATCAAATTGATGGTTAGTTTACTTTACATCTTACGTAACGAGATGTGAATCATTTCAACAGCTTTTTGGATAATTTCTGTTTTTTAAATAAGTTTATTCTTCTGTAAAAAATTGCTGGCCAAATTTAAGGGTGTGAATCTACCCATGAAACTGAACAACTTTCCCCAAGAAACATAGGTTTAAATATGAAAAAAAAAATTGTCCCTCCCGTACAGTGGTGTCAGCGAGCGTCTCGAGTAATTTTGTATGGGAGGTCCAAAAATTTTTCTCATATTTCGACTTTTCGACCTATGTTTCTTGGGAAAAGTTGTAGGTTCGCACCCTAAAATTTGGCCACATATTTTTTTACTTCGGGTATATTCTGTGTCTCTAATCATTTTTTTTAAGTACCACACACCCTTACTACTTTTGAGTACATATACTCCATCAGGTTTATATGAATTCAACATCAAATAAATAAATGAAAATTGTAATATTTTTAATTCGAGATGCGATCCCGTTGATGTCTTTCCTATGACGAAACATAAATGGCCACCCAAATGGTCAACAATGCCAAATATGTTGAATGTTTGTCAATTAAAATGACCATTGGGATGTTTATTGATAAACAAACAAATATACAACCAGTGTATGTGTATGTTCGCTTGGGTATGTAGTGTTTTATAAACAATGGGTGATAAAAATGTGACTAGTAGGTGAGTACGAACAAATACATAATTATTATTATTTACTACCTATATAGATATCTCTCCGACTTGGTATGAAAGTGAAGCCAATCGCCTTGTTCAAAAAAATATATTTATTTTATATTTTTTTAATATTTTTTTCTGAATCTTTACGTAATTTAAAAAAACTAATTTCATGGTTTTCGGTTTTAAATCAGCCATTATTTTTATATTAAAAGTTAAGTAACTGTACCCGAGTGACGTCACAACGTAACGTAAGATTTGGTTTCTTGTGTAGAATAAAAACTATTTGTACTATGTCTTTTAAAATAGCAGTGAAATTAATGTGCCCTACCGTTGTTATTTCACTGCTATTTTAAAATGTTTTTTTTTTTTTAACAAGGCGAATTATGACAATTATCTACATAATATTAACATCCAAAAATGCCTAAAATCTTGAATGATAAGATAAAATAATATATCTCGCTAATTTCTGTTTTCGTTTTTAAGCACCTACTTATACTTAATTCTGTGACTTTCCCTGCATACCTGCTCCATGCCATTTAAAACTCGTTTTTTCTCCAATATTCCAAGATTTGGCCTCAACTTTCAATAATTTTTGAATAACATTATAATTTCGATCCGGTTCTATTATATGACTTTTTGCATAGCAATTTTAGAGGTGATGGAAGAAGGTTAAAGTCGTAAAAGGTGATCATAGAATATATAAGTCATTAAAATTGTTATTAATATGACACCAAACAAATGTGTTTTTATAACAAGAATGTAGCAAAACATGCAACAAAACATTGTTATTATAAATCCATTCAACTCCTTAGTTTCTAAGGCCCGTACCTATTTATAATCAGATCTCAAGAGTGACAGCGAGTTTGAGTTCGAATTGGAAATGTCATTTCAGTACAAAACGACCTGTCAAATCCATACTTAAGATTGCTCTCAATCTTGAGAGCACTTTATAAATACGAGCCTAACACAAATTAATCAAACAATAGGGTATAGGTAAAAACAGTTGATATCCATTTTACTCAATTCAGTTAAAAGTGTCTTTGTTATTATTAAACTAGTTAATAGTTAACATGCAATAAGATAAAAAGTCAGGTAGGTACATTTTATTTTATTTTATTTTAGTTTATTTGGAAAATACAACAGGTGACAATCGGTACATGAATGAAATAATTGTACATTTATATCTAAACTAGATTGAGACCCTAAACGTATTTACCCAGCATGATAAAATTGTTACAATAAACATTTTCAAAACAAAATTTAGGTTTTTTAAAAAATCAGTCACATAAGTGATCTTAAAAAAGTTTGTACTTATTCTAAATTTGGATGGTAGCTTATTTGAGGACATCTGTAACAGCCTTCTTAAAATAGTAAGGCCGTGAATCGAAGATATCAAGTTCGTGATTACAAGATGTCTCGTTGTAGAGACGGCACATTCTAACAACTGGATTATAGTAGGAAGTATTGTTGGTGTATGTTTGGAGCAAAAAGGTTCTGGGTTTACGGAGGTTATTTACATTATTCAGTTTACCTACATTACATGCCTCTGGCGTTAAGTCCGTCCATGTACCTACTATTTTTCTGTGCATAAAGTTAAATAAATAAATAAAATAAAATAAATTATTTTATAACATTCTTAAGTGATAAAAACAATGCAACAGTACAACACACATTAACAACAATACACGAATTAGAGTCCAGTCCAGTTTTCAGATTCCAGAATGAAAAAAAGGCTTCGGCACGTTGGCCACTTTCAAACGCAACTGTCAAATGAAAATAGACAAAAATTCCGACCCCGGCAATTCGCAAAATGGCCGAGTTTAGCGGCACCCACCCTCGTTCTGACCGCAACATGCAACCAAATAATAATCTGTTATAACTGCAACACCACACGACAGACAACTATTAAGCCGAAACAGATGAAATCAATCACTCAACTCACCTATTGTTAACATGCAACAATCCGGAATTCAACAATTTCGTAAAAAAGATCACTGAGAAACTCCTTGGGAGAAACTTTCAATTCACTGTCCTTGTCTGGCAGCTTTTATGAGACAAAATACGCTTCCAAATTCAAATCAAAATATTGAAAACATTCTATCGCACCAATATGAACACCAGTTAGAAGATGATTAGTTTTTACTTGAGCGTCGGACGGGCTAAGGCGTCCGTTTCGCGTCGCGGCCCGAGGTTGACTGAGGAAGAGAGGTGAGACGACACGTCACTGCGCCCGCGCCGGTGAACCTTTTGCTTTGGTGTAGAGTGGAGGGAAGGAGTTGATACTTGAAGAAAGGCTGTAGCAGGTGATTTTTGTCTATAAATACCTGTTTAAAAGAAAAATATAAATAAATATAGTCTCAGAGCATCTCGAAGCTGTAGACACCAAGAAATTAATGGTTGAAGGGAACAGACTCACTTACATACCTACAAACAAGGTCACAAAATAAAAAAACAAACAGACAGTGGACAAAAAAGAGAAGAATAAAAGTACTTAGATAGGTTTCGAAAGCAAAACTCTCACAGAAATTGTAGCGAAGAAAGAATATCTGTCACGCACGGTCTATGTTCAGTATCCTTCTTTATGTTCTTTGCCATAGATTTTCAAAATATTAGGCATATGCCTAGCAATATTTCAAAAATGCAAGCTCAACACCTAATGTCCAAATACCAAAACTCTGTAGTCGTAACAAGACAAGCTCGTACCCGCGGCCTCGATATTCTGGCAGAAACACCTCTCTACGTCTTCGCTTCGCCCCATCTAATACAACATCTATTCCACATCGCAGCAAAAAGTTTCATCTGAAGGCTGCCAAATTTGTAAACAGATCTCAAAGATCTCTGTTGGATCTCTTTTAAACTGGGGTATCGCAGGGTTTAATGTTAGGCCCAATTCTTGTACTTTATACAAGTAATCTAAATCAGAAGTCTAGCTTTGCTCCATCTAATAGTAGGTACCTACAACATCTATTCCACATGGCGGCAGAAAGTTTCATCTAAAGGCTGTAAAATTTGTAAACAGAATCTCGAATTGATCTCTGTTGGTCTAATATTAATGGGAGTGCCGCAAGGGTCAATGTTAGGACCATTTCCATTTTAGGTTTCTAGAGGTATTTTTACGAAATCCTGGTATCAGTGTTTAAACCACCTAGAAGCACAGCTATTCGGCCTCTGACATGGTTTGTGTACCAACCACTATCAAAGACGGCGACCGGAACCGACGAGTTAACGAGCCCTCCGAAGCTCGGAGTTCTTACTTCTGGCATGGACTATTACTCTAGTGGTAAAAAGTGTGTATAACCCATGGTATAACGTATAAACACGTGTATAGGTAAACGTTCTTTATCACAGATGTACCTACGATAACTGCAACGAGAGCACAAGAATTAGGCAACAATATAGTTTCACAATAGCACAATCTGATAAGGAACAGTACAATAAAACGAAAAGTAAGCAAGTAGTGACGATAAAAGAGGTTTCAGAATTTACCGTGTTTTATAAAGGCCTCGGTGGTTTAGTTGTAAGGCCTTGGTGGGAGTTGAGTGTGATCGTGTGTTCTTCTTCTGTCGTGTGGGTTTCGAGTGATCGATCCGATGAACCCTGGTGTCAGAGTTATTAAACCACCTAATAGAATAGCTATAGGCCTCTGACATGGTTTGTGTAACGACCACTATCAAAGACAGCGACCGGGACCGACGCGACGGCTTATTGCCCGAATCCTTTTTCTTTTCGAACAAACAGGTGATTCAGCCTACAATGGCCAAAAATCTCACAAAGTGATAAATTTACAAATATCAACTTTGTGTTCCTACCTGGGAATAGAACCCAGGACCTCCGGATCGAGTGCCCATGGCTCAGATCACTAGACCACGGAGGCAGTTAAATATCGTGTTTATCATATCAGACAGTTCTTCGAACTTGAAACACGCTTGGACTAAGTATAAGAACAAAATGGTAACATATTTGGCCCACTTGTACAACTACCGTCATATCAAAAGATTGATCGTTGCAAAAAGTAAAAAGAAGTCATGTTTCTGTTCCATCCATTCCATACAACAACATTGGACATGGACATGTGAAAGTAGGTCTTTCATACAAAAAAGACTTCTTATGCGATATGTTAATTATGGCAGCAAAAATCGAGTTTTAAACAGGTACATGACTACTATTTAAGAAAATGATTTCTTAAATACCGTGCGGTTTGTTTTAACCACAGTTATTTAAACTGGTAAATAAGTAGGTATACTTAGTTAACATAATGCTGTTATCATCTACACTGTTTTTAATTTTAAACATGGTCATCTTTTAAATGCGATTTTCACCGCAAACTGAACAGCTATTACTTTGATTGACGGCCTGGGGCCCCTATGTTGTAATTTCTCGTGTGTGTTCCATCGACACGCTAAGAAGAATCTTAGAATGTATCATCTGCTTCTCTTCCTGGGCATATTTTAAAAGTCAGGAAAAGGTTTCGACTGATTCGAGTGATTAGTCTGGTTCAACGGGTTAGGGTAGGTATGTAGGTATTCATGCAGTTGTAGATGTATTTTTCCGCTTTATTTCGATATATTATAGGAATAATCATTTATTTACCTACTTTTTTGTACATCAAAATCACGAGCCGTAAAACCGTACCAGACATAGGCCCATATTTATATACAGCTCTCAAGAGTGACAGCGAGTTTGAGTTCGTATCAGCAATGTCATTCCAGTACAAAATTACCTGTCAAATCCGCAATCAATATTGCTCTCAATCTTGAGATCGCTTTATAAATACGAGCCATAGACTTATACTGGGTACCAGGTCACAACCTCTCGCTCACACCTCGTCCTAATCTTTCACACGAATCTTAACTGGGATTGCCGATGAACAATAGCCACGACGGTTTTCATTTTCCACCTCTATTCATATCGCCTGTGAACCGTGATTAACTTATACTTATGAGCATAAAGACGTTTAATTTCTCAACAATGAACAGAATTGTGCGTGACGAATTTCGGGGCAGAAGCCAAGAAGTGGAAAGGTTTCCAAGTACTTCGGAAGGCACGTTAACCCGTGTCTGTCCCAGTTGCAGTCTCATGATAGTGGTACTACCTACCAAATATATTCTACCCAGTTACAAAATCCATGTCAGAGGCCTGTGAGCGGGATTTTAAAATAGTTCTAAGGGATTGACTGGGACCACATTTCTTTTTCTTGGATATGGTAAAACCTACCTACAGTAACATGAGCATATTCGGCAAATTGATATTACGAAGTAAAATCTGATTACGAAAACAAAAAACAAGTGACCTGTATCAGAATTTAATGTTACATTAAAATTAAAAAAATACGGCAAAATAATAAGAAGCTGAGTTGCCGGGTTGGAATAGCATCACCCCATATCTTCCTGCGGGTGTCGTAAAAGGCAACTAAGGGATAAATCCAGGAAATGGGCAGCAGCGTTCCCTGTGAATGGAAAACTTCTACTGTGATGATATTTAGTAGTTAACAAATTTCTATTGGATAAGTAGGTACATCCTAACTTTCTTTGAGTTCAATCTCAGCCAGATTATTTCAGGCAGCTAAATCTTTAGTTACAATAAGAACAGGTACCTACCTACCTAGGTATAGTACCTAAGTACTATAATGACCGCTAAATTTATAAAATACCTCCGTTATTCATGCCATCAAGGGCAAAAAGGCAATTTGTTTACAATATTCTAAACCTAGCAAAATAACAAGACACCAATATTTCAACTTCTACTGCAACACAGTAACCACCACAAAAAGTGGAATCTCCAAAGCTGTCAAGCAGATCTGACAGTAGTTTTATGTGCAGAAGAAAGCGTCCAAGTAGGTCGCAACCTGCCATGAACTTCGACAGTCAACCGTAGAACCGGTCGCGCAGGTCCCTACCAATAATTCCGAAAATTGTAGTCTACCAGCGACATTTAGCATACTGGGTTATGTAGTATGCTACCTACCATGCTACCGAGCCCGGTATTAACTGTCGAATGAGTCGATGTAAATGGGGATGCTTGTACGGTGGAATTTGCTGATGATGATGACCGTTGTCGAATTTGCTGAGCTGACAAACTGGCAGCAATTTTTCGTAGTTGCAAAAATTTCTATCATGAGAGAACAGAGAGGGACAGCAATAATTTAGTCAATATTTAGGTAGTTAAGTCATGCCTTCAACGAATCGATAGCATGCATATCAAAAATAAAGAATTTCTGCAGTCGGCCTGAAGAGATTTCACAAATTGTTTGTACCTACCTACCTAATTTATTTACCGTCACTAAATTTTTCCAGAAAGTTTTTGTTAGGACACTGAACGGTCATTTCGCATAAAAAGACTTTATCTTTCTCTACAAAAACATCGCACTATCTCCATAGCCATTCCAAACATCAACCTCATTCACCAAATATTTACCTACTACCAAACCATTCAAACAAGTTTTCCTACTCCAAATGTATTGGTTCGACCTCACCGCCACAATACTCCAATCCACGAAGAAATTTTTGTATGCATGCCTCCGAAAAATTCCTATTCCGCCGAAAGGCATAGTGATAAATTAGTATGAGATTATAAAAATCAAATAATTTGGAAATTGTAAAAAAATGGCTTTTGCATATCAAATCAAGCCTGTATCCCTTAAGGTTTAGCAAAGCGTCAACGGTTTACTAAAAATAAACTGAGTATTTCCATCACTCATGTCTGCCTATCGCCTATATTACAACATAACAAAGCCCTCACTCAACTCCTTCTATTGACTTTTAAAAATGCCCGGTATGAAAAGCAGCTGGTATATTCCATGTTTTCAGTCCAACATGGAAACCGGCTTTTGGATTATTAAAAATCCGTCCCCATATTTTATTAGTCCTGCTGAATTTTTGGATTTTTTTCGGGTTCAGCTTTCTTGTTGATTGGACTACACTTATCTGTACGTTATACGCAAGATAGGTACAAATGAGCTTTCCTAGTGAAAGATAAATCCACCAAGATAAACGCTCGTGTGCTAAGTACAGCGATAAGAGTGAGGAGGATAAAGCACTTGCCTAGATAAGCGATGGTTGTTGGTTCGCAAAAGTAAGTAGGTAAGTATTTCAGATAGGACTGCATGTGTTGTCGATTGTAGTTACGAGTTGTCCGCCTTCTATGCAATACATTAACTATACCAATTTGGGGTAGAATAGGATCTACCCCCAAGTGGTCTGCCTCTGGCATTCGAAACCACGGGTTGTTCGGGGTCGGACGCCCACAAGTAGGTATATTAAAGAAATTGAATGCCGACTTAGAGAGAGGGGTTAGACGCTCGCTCTGACTTCTACCTAGCGCAAAGGTTGTCCATCGCCATCCAAGTAGTACCAGTAGTAGAAGTTAAGTTACCACAAACTTTTTGAGAATCGGTATCAGTATCTACCTCAGGGAAATATTTAAATCTAATAATAAAATGAAACATATTTTTAAACTTATTATAAACAGATATATAATTATTTTGACACTGTCAACTTATAAATGTTACATGTTATAATAATTTTAATTAGGTACCAATTGTTTTTACAGCTTTTATCATTAAGTGAAAAACAAAACATTAAAAGTACAATTTTGTAGATAGATAATGATTCAAACTATATCTACATACATAGATTATGTTCCCAAAAACCCAAAGTTAAAATTATATTTTACATTTTTAAAGCCTGACCAATGACTTTATATGAGTTATTAAAAACAATTGGAGTATCGTACAATGAAGATTATTTTGTTGGTATATTAATAATTTATTCAATGTCATGCTGTTAAAAATACGGGGTGTAAGGGACAGCTTCCCGCAAACTGATAGGGGTTGCTCAGACAACGAAACTGAACAACTCATGCCAGGATTATTTTATTAAAGAAATGAAAAAAGCATTTGGCTTTTCCATGAAAAAAATCTGAACGAGGTTGACATTTTGAATGGAAAATCCAAAAAATAATCACTTCTTGAAAGAATTTTCTGATGATTGTTGTTTAGTGTCGTTGACTGAGCAACCTCTATCAGTTTGTGGGACGCTGTCCCTTACACCCGGTATAAGTCAATTTATTGAAATACAAGTCCTATATCTCTAGTACCCAGTAATACTGTGACTATTTAATTCTACACACAAATAGAAATCAAAAATATCCTCTGTGATTTCTTGTGTGTCACATCACATTACCGAGATATTTTAAATCTAAGATATCGAAATTTCGAAAATACAATATTAAAATGTAAATATCTTAGAAATGTGATGCTTTAGATAAAAATCACGAAGTGTATTTTATTTAGATTTGTATTTTTTCTTGAAGTATCTGGTTATGATATACGGAAACCAAAAGATACATAATTTTGTACTTTGCCAATCATAAAATTTTCAATGTTGTTTTCTTATCATGGATCAATAGTTTGTGAAATGCAGGGTGTTCTACCAAACAACTATCCCAAAGCACAAAAATTTTAGATCGAAAAAAAAAATGCATTTTCCATACAAAGATGCTCTCCGCATCTCCAATTTTGTATGGACAAGGCAAATATTTTTTACGAGCTAAAATATTTGTGCTTTGGGAAAGTTGTTTGGTATCATCAGTAGAACATGTGGTTTAAAGGAACGCAGTACTTTTTTTTACACCCTGTATAAAACAAAGCGATGTACATGTTACATATTAATGTAGAAATTGTTTTAAAACCTATGACTATGACCTATTTCTATAGTTTGATCTATTTTCGTGGTATTTAATGTAAGTATGTCGAAAATTGAGAGTCTAAAGGGCAGGTCTCATAGACATCAGCTTTCGAATTTCATACGTTGGGTCTGTGTGACCTTCCTTTATATACCGGGTCTAAGGGACAGTGTACCAAAAACTAGAGGTTGCTCAGTCAACGAAACTGATCAACTTTTATCAAGAAATTCTTTCAGGAAATGAAATATAAAACCAAATGACCACCTCTATGATAATTTACTGATTAAAATTGTTCAGTTTCATGAACTGAGCAACCCCTATCAGTTTACGTTAAGTTGACTTATGCCAATTTTGAGTAATAAACTTTTTTTTTTTTGTCAGGTAGTCTTTTTTTATGGAAAAGTTTTTTTTTTTTTACGTCCAGATAGAATTTCCTGATAAAAGTTGTTCAGTTGCGTTGACTGAGCAACCCCTATCAGTTTCTGGTACGCTGTCCCTTACACCCGGTATTATTCTTATTGTCGAGTGCTAAAACTACAGTGAATAGAAAGACAGTTCACACGAACTTCTATTAGAGAAACCACCTTTAGGCTGACACATTCTACTGAATTTACAAGTATCATAATATGGAATCCATCTCTTATCTTAGGCCATGTTTTGAGAGTAATTCTTTGTGTATTATACATACATAAAATCATTAAAATCACGCCTTTATCCCTGATGGGGTGGGCAGAGCAAAAACGACCTAAACAAAGGTGTATTTGTATATTATTTTACTTACTTATCCTTTCGTGCAATTTAGAATAGTTTACATTAAAAATATAATGTTTTAATTATCGTTAATACATTTGAAGCCAAATTCTTTTGGGATATGTCATTCCTTTTTTATTTGATCCGAACATGTGATTGAAGTCAAGTATATTTTTACATTAAAAAATGGCTTCAGGACATGACCATAATATTTAATGCCAATTTTTAATTGCAGGTCACAGGTTACACTATTGACGAATTGAAGACCAATTTTAATATTGTTTATAAATATTTAAAAGCAATTTATAAAATATTTGAATTTTCTGTGTCCTTCAATCATAAAAAAGTGAGTTTAATAAAACTATTATGTATATCGATAATAATGATACCATCCACATACACAGCCCTATAATGTGTCAGTCACCTTAACTACCACTACCTAGCATATCATATTCATAATCAAATGATATAGTTTTTTTTTTTTTTTAAACTTGCGTATTCTTTTACTGAATTACCATTATTTCTGGCAGAAAATACTTTGATACTTCAGTAAAAATAACACCTCCATTTAAACACAAGGTTACCAATATAGTGTAACCGTATTTCATACATTCATCAACATTATTTCATAAGGTTTATGAGTAAGAAATTGACATGGCTTGTTCAAGTGTATACTAAAGTTGGAATATCTTTACCTTTTAGTAAAAAGGCTTTTAACAATAGGTCAGTGGCGTAGCTACTAAGGGGCTAGCAGTGCCCCAGGGCCCCTTAAGCTCAAGCGGCCCCCAAAGCCTGATTAGCAAGTCTCTTGTGGAACAAGTGAAAATGCAATGGTCTCCACTTTTACTATTTAGGTGGACATAGTAGTACAGCACGAAAATAATGAATTTTCGTAAAACATCGAGATCGTTTCGCTTACGCAACAGATAATTTTTTCGTAACAAATCGCGCTCGCTTCGCTCGCGTAGTGTTCGTATAAAATTTTCGTGATATGACGGCTCGCTTCACTCGCGTTGCTAGCTGATGATGCCTGATTATGATTATTTAAAGTTTTTAAAGTACGTATTAACTATACCTACTATTCTTCTTCTTCTTCTTTGATCCTATGGTACCCCGCTGCTGGTACATTAAATGCTTAATATTTTAGGGTGTAGGGGCCCCAGTTTTTGTTTTGCCCCGGGGCCATTGGTCACCTAGCTACGCCACTGCAATAGGTTTAATGCTCTTCATAACAAACAACTTTCCCCCAAAGACAAATTGGTTGAACACAACTCTTGAATTGTTATTTTGAACTAGTTTATTACCAGAATGATGTTTATTTTGATTGCCTCGATATTTCGGAACGGTTACATGCTCCATGGCTTTGTGTGGACTTTTAGTAGTAAATATTTTGTCCCATACATCAACCAATTTTTCTTGGGAAAGATTTTTGTTTAGAAGACCGACTTTAGTATACACGAGTATTGAGAAACTTTATTTTAGAGAAGGATAGACGTGTCATTTAAAAATAAGGTATATATTAAGAGGTAATCATAAATTATCATAAAAGAGAATGCGTCAGAAATAGCACGAGAAAGGGAACAAAAAAGTTACACTGGAAAATACACCTTCACCGCACATTTTCTATTAGCCAATACAATATGGCGGAATGTCTAACATTTTAACAATACAATTGGCTCGATTCTAGATGCCATCGGCTTAAGCAAACATTAAATCTATCTGTCACTTTCAGACTATAAAAATTGAAAAGGGCAAGAGATCTATTCTCTCTGATTTTTTGTTTATAGTCTGTGAATTTATGCGTTATCTGTCCTTTTATCCGCCATCTTATGAACTGGCGATAAAAGTGAAAGATACTGGAGAAATCTGGCGGCCAAAGCGTTAAACCATAGTATAAATCTCCTGTCCTTTTTCAATTATATTGTTCTGATAGTGACAGGTAGATTTTAATTTTAGCTTTAGCCGGTGGCGTCTAGAATCGAGCCAAATATACCAACAAATATATGTATAAAGCTATCAACAAACTCTACTTAACTACGCTTTGGGTCTAAATCCACTCACCGATATTAGGCATATATTACATTTTCAAATTTCTTGTATCCAATATCTTGGACGCAACTTGGACAGGTGGGATTTGAACCCACGACCTTCGTCAGTGGTTAGAGCGTCGGTACGGTATCTACGCCGAAGGTCGAGGGTTCAAAAGCCAGCTAAGTAACACTTTTAAACACTTTATGTTCCTCTATTCCCAGTAAGATCTTTTTACTCTATCAAAAATAGAGAATACAAGAAATTTTACTCTGAACTACATGCCCTATAAAAGATTCTTATATATATGATTTCTAGAAAATGGCACCGAGGGATTTATGCACCCAAGACGCGAAAAAACAGTTACGTTTTCGTGGATTGTGTCCCTTTGTGATCTAAATGTCGTAACCAAAGTCCAAATAGCAACTTTAATACTTGTATTATACAACTAATCGTTTCCCCTTCGGTATAATTGTTGTTCTCGTCCCATACCAATTTTTTTCTTACTACGTTCATAAATATCTTAGTCAAGTTTCTAGTCAAATAAGACGTCCTATCTCCATTCTCTTTACAAATTAAACATCTACAGCTGCCTTTGCTTATATCTATTGGATTCGAAGGTAACACTTCTGGATTCGAAGGTAACACTTCTGCATTCGAAGGTAACACTTCTGGATTCGAAGTGGTGGGTTTTAAAGTCAATTTTCTAGTCAATAACAAAGGTTTCTCCTCTATAACATCTCTACAAATTCGACAGAAACAACTGCTACTTATATCTACGGATTTGGAAGAATTTGAAGATTTCTCTTCGGAATTTCTTTTTGGTTCTTCATTTGCATTGTTTATTACAAAATTAGAAGCTTCTAGGTACAATTTCAGAATGTTAGGTTTATCATTGCATTCAGAATCACCAGCTTCTGATTTGATAGTTTTTTGGTAGGAATTTACTAATACTTTGGAAGCATTTTCGTTATCACTTCTGGCAACACTATCGCTATAGTCGGATACGGTAGGTTTATCACGACTTATTTCTGTTGAGCTACGAAATGACAATTTTTGTTTTGATTTCAAAATTGTTGACGAAATATTTCCACTAGAAAATTCGCCTTTATAACTATCTCTTAATATGTTTAGTGCTATTGAAGTTTCATGTTTGGGATCGGATACTCGACGGAGTTTAATCTGACTATTTATTTTAACGTTTTCGCAGCTCGCGATCGAATTTCTCAACACTTCTTTTCTCAAATCTTTTAGATATTCCATACTTTGAATACCAATTTTTCTTTGACGTACGTTTTTGTCCCCTTCATTTTTCACATCAATTGTGCCCGCAAAAGATACGCTTCTTACAAATGGCACCACATTTAAATCACCCCTCAAACTAATATTCTCTGTAGAATGTTTAAATGAAAATGTCTTTTGCAGTTTTTTTATCTGTGGACTAACATTACCGCTACCCATATCCAAGACTTTATAGCTGTCTCTTAAAACCGATAGTCCTAGATTCGGTCTGAGAGCGTGCACATCGGTACATGATACTCGACGACTTTTCACTTCCTGAGAAGTCGTTATATCTTCTAAGCTCCTAAATTTCAAATCGCATTCAGTTTCTATCGACCAAGACGACGCTACGCTCTCAGACAGATCTTCTATAGATTGCAAATACTTGAAGATATTGACACCTCTATCCAAAGATATGGATCTTTGTAATAATATATCGTGTTCAAATCTTTGGTCTTTCTCTTGAACGTTGCCTAACCAGTCGGTGACTTCTTCATTGTTCATTAGATCCATTAGTTCTTGACGTAGATCCATTTTTGAGGGGTTTGTCTCAGAGTGGCGGCGTTTGATGGCAACACTGTTGTTATAGTTGGCATCACTGGTGGCAAAGTTGTCAACACTGTTCTTGTAGTTGTCAACACTGTTGGTATACTTGTCGCCACGGTTGGTAAACTTGTCAACACTTTTGGTATACTTGTCAGCACTGTTGGTATTCTTGTCAACACTGTTGGTATACTTGTCGCCACGGTTGGTATACTTGTCGACACTGTGGGTATACTTGTCACCAATGTTGATATACTTGCCGACACTGTCCCGGCGCCTATAAGCCTGGCCAGGGTGTCTGGAGGGCAGGGAGTGTCTACGAGGTGGAGGGGGAGGGTGCACCGGCCGCGGCCATCTTGTTCGCGAGAGAGGTGAACGGCCGGCGCGGGAATGCGCCCACGGAGATATCAGACTCAACAAAGAGCTTGCGAAAACTGGAACAGAATTTTTTTATTGTTATTTTATTGTTTTTAGATACTATTGAACACAATTTAATTCAATAAAATATTATTGTTTAAATTAAGCTTGAGCACACTTACTGAGGATTTGAATATTTTGTAATAAATGCTACGAATAAATGATAATTTATTCGTAGAATAAATGTAAATAAACTGTAACAGTTATAATAATAGTGTAGAAAATAAAATTATAAGAATTTTGAAAACTCTCAATAAGTTAGTATGTTCAAAAAAGCCTAAGTATTTTTAGTCACATAATTTAGTAATTTTGCAGTAGTAAAAACCAAAAAGCTTGGACACAGTGGTTTCTACTATAGCGAAATTTTCTAAGCCGTGTATTCGCTTCGCTACCTACTTTAGATTTACAAATCCAATAACCAAATCACTTAAAACTATAAATAGGAATACAAAAAAGATGGCTTTGCCACACAGTACGCACCTTATTTTAACCGAAAAATACAAAATATCATTTCACACTTGAGAAATGTTTAATTTTAATTTCAGTTTATTTATTTGGTTCATTTATTTAAATGTTCTAACTTTCGTTCTGCACTCCTTACACGCGTAAATTTGCGCTTATTAGATAAGAACAGCTTTTCAACTATAGCCCCGTTCTGTGTGCCAAAGCCTAGACCACAACAATCCACAACATACCAATAATGACTAGGTTTGTTCCGTTCAGTACCACGGGCCGAAAGAGATCCTTGGGGCGGGCGGGGGCGAGCGCCGGCCTTCCTCGCGGAGTAGCGCCAAGTGGAACCTAGCAAGTACCCCACGTTTAAAATAAAACAAAATGGGAGGACAGGAGAGAAAATAAAAAGAAAATGTTTGCTAACTAATGCCAATAACGTGAAGCCTATCATTTGTTACAGTCTTCTTCTTGTCGTGTGGGTTTCAAGTCGATCGACCCGATGAACCCTGGTGTCAGTTTCTAAAAGATGGTTACTGTAAAAGCTTCTAGGTCCACTGCTGGACATGAGCCGTTCCCTATTGGGGAGGCAGGGAATTTGGCCATCTTACCACACTTAGCAGGTGGATTTGCAAGTGAATTTTGTACTTGAAAATTTTAAATTCACAAAAAATTATGCTTAGTATCAGTTGGATCTATCCCTTAGCAGCCTTTAACGATATCCATAAGAGAAATGAGGTTATGCTATGTTATCTTTGCATATATTCAAATTCATATAGGTTAGGACAAGGTTGGTCTAGGAAAGCAATCAAACAATCGCTTGCTCCACTATTGTTTGTATAAAGTCGAATGGATTTTTTTCTGAGGAATATTTATCTTTTATTAGATAGGTAAGTTATTTTTATACCTACCTACTTTCCATCTTAATCATTGAACTACTGGCACGAAAAGTTCTCACTAGTGCAATCATTGAACTGTACCATTGAACTACTGGGAATAGAGACTTATATTGTTCATGTATTATTATTAACACAATAAATAATTATTATTCGTTAAAATATCACAGTATTAACCGTAAACATTCACAAAAGTTTATATTTAAATAATCCACCTTGCATTTGTGCTTATGATAATGAATATTATGAAGTGCAATTTCGAGGTGCGGTTGATTTCTTTAAAACAGTTTTGAATTAGAGTTTCTATAAACAATTCTCAAAATTAATAGATCAAGATAAGTATGCATTTGTGTATTCATTTAAGTAAGTCTAGAATAAGTATTGAAATCTACACTTGAAATTATTATTATGATATGGATACTTATAATAAAAACTATTGAAATTAGTAAGTAATCTACTGTAATTGTAAAACCCAAATATTACTACTTTAGATATAATTGGAGAAAATAAAAAATTTATAGATAGAAAAGAATTAAATCAGATTTCGTCTTAAGATATAGAGGATGACAGGTAGGAACTCAAGTAGGTATATGAAATAAGAAATCTACAAATTATTCAAGAGACGTCGAAGAGGTTAAATCGAAAAGGGGAGTGGGTAGAAAGTTTTGGATATGTATTAAAAAAAAAAAATTCCCATGCAAGTCCGTGCGCAGTGGCTAGTGATTCGATGATGTGTAGCGATCTCTTTCGGCCCTGGTTCCAAATTTCCATACAATTCTCATAAACCACCTATAAGTAAAAATTTTTGAATAACTGGTGCAAAAATTTGCCAGCAATCTTTATTTGTGAAATTGAACAACTTTAAAAATAGAGGTGGACGATTCTTAACTCTTATTTTTTTAGATAAGTTGTCCAGTTTCAGTCGTCTCCTAATATATTGCTGACAATTTGTCTACACTTTTTGTAACAATAATTTTGAAAGTCACAGTAAAATTATAAATCACATGCTAGTAATAGTAAATACTACGGCCCAAATAAGTAAAACGAAAATTAAATGGGAAAAATGTACCAGAACCAAATAAAATAAAGAAATGTGTGTGTTATGTAGACAAATAGTAGACAAAACACCAAAGAAACAAAACTACAAATCATAAAATAAAATGAAAACTGAAGGTAAAAGTGAAATACTTTTAATACAGGCTGTGAAAAGAAGGTGAAAACGGTAAAAAAATAAGGTTAACAATAATCCACGACCAAATGAAGCTGAAATAAGTAACGAACAAAACAATGCACTTCCACATATTGCGAAAAAAAAATCTTCTTCTTCTGCATGAAAAAAAGCATTAAAAAGTAAAATTCCGCCACCAAAATATTATTAAAATAAGTGAAATAGAAACACTTAATAAATAATAAAATCATTACCAAACATGCTCGTATGCCATACCCACTATACCGGCAGTAAAAAAAAAATGTCTGACCAAACTTTAGAGTGTGACTCTACCCATAAAACTTTTTCCAAGGGACATAAAGTCAAAATTTGAAAAAAATATGGCCCTCCCATACAAAATGACGGATGCTGCTCACACCATTTGAATGGGACGGCAAAACCTTTTTTTCATATTTCGATTCGATCTATGGGGAAAGTTGTTCAGTTTCATGGGTAAGATTTGGACCACAATCACACCCTAATGTTGTTAGGTCAGGTATTTTTTTTACTACCTTTATTAGTACCTAAATTACGAAGTGTTTCACGTTAGTCAAATTTTACGTTAGTCAAAATACGTAGTACTTGCAACTTCTTGATACCTCTATTTATTTGCGAGGGCTGAATTAGAAAATATTTATACTCACAACTTCCTGATGCCGCTGTTTCTCTTCCAAGGCGCGTCGTCCGGCTCGGCAGGGAGCGGGCCTTGCACAGGAGCCTCTTCCTCCTCCACCGTGATGGTGCTACTTAGAGACGGGGATGTGTCCGACCCGCTGTAATGGGAAAATAGCCCGCTAGAGAAAAGAAAAAGGGCGAGTTAGTAACGCAAATAAAAAGGAAATAAAATAAATAAAAAGGCAAAAACGGTAAAGAAATATAAATAAAAATAAGAAAAAGTAGAAAAAAAAATAGAGCACTTTATCATAATTAACATTCATCTTCCTCAGGTTAACAACTCTGGCTCCAACAAAAACCGTAAATTGAAATATTTTACCTTTTCAGGCTAGTCTCATATTAATTCGAATTTCACAGGATGCCATTCGGCTTGAAG
Organism: Scrobipalpa atriplicella; assembly: GCA_029255725.1. NCBI lineage: Eukaryota > Metazoa > Arthropoda > Insecta > Lepidoptera > Gelechiidae > Scrobipalpa > Scrobipalpa atriplicella. The sequence goes on along the minus strand of JARACY010004169.1, from coordinate 8,773 downwards.
AGTGCACCCGTTGTTTTTCAGCATTGGAAATATTGATTTTTGTTTCTTTTTTACTTATCTAAGTCTGTATAGGCCTGTGTACATGTTATGTTATAATACGGCTGTATGAATATTTCTGCAGCAGTTCCTCGGTGTTGCTCAGCTTTAGTTTGAGCTCGTTTCGGTATGAATATTTCTGCAGCTGTTCCTCGGTGTTGCTCAGCTTTAGTTTGAGCTCGTTTCGCTCGTGTAAGATTTAACGCTGAAGGTCGGCTTAAACTATTGGTCTCATATTTACATGCATATTCAAATCACCTGTTATTCCTTTTGGGTTGAAGAGGCACCTGCAGTCTTTTAGCGTTGCAAATATAGATTTATCAAAGTGTTTATATTACCTGTCATGTTGTGGTTCTGTTTGCAGGTTCTGCAGCTGTTCTTCAGCCTTGCTCAGCTTGAGTTTGAGCTCGTTGCGCTCGTGTAAGATGGCTCGTAGCTCTCGAACGCTGAAGGTCGGCTTAGAGGACTGGTCTTCGTCATCTGTTCCGTCTGGGGATAGCGCGCCGCATGAGGCACATTTCTAGAAGATAAAGAAAAACATACATAGAATCACGCCTATACCGGGTGTAAGGGACAGCGTCCCGCAAACTGATAGGGGTTGCTCAGTCAACGATACTGAACACATATCACCAGGATTTTTTTTCAGGAAATGAAAAAAAAAATTGCTTTTCCATACAAATTGTCTGATCGATGTGGTCATTTTGTATGAAAAAGCATTTTTTATTTTTCATTTCCTGAAAAAAAAACCTGGTGGTAGTTGTTCAGTTTCGTTGACTGAGCAACCCCTATAAGTTTGCGGGACGCTGTTCCTTACACCCCGTATACTATATGGAGTAGATCCAGGTAATTTAAAAACAAGCAGTTAATTTTAAGGTAATCATAACATAAAAAAGTCATAAAATAAGATGCTATACTATAAGGGGATAAAATCTGAGGTAAGTGCAAGATTTAATCAAGATAAGAACTGTGATAAAAAAATCATTTGCTGCTCTCATTGAAAGTCATAAATTTTTCTATTAACTTTTCTATCTATTAAGTCTTTCTTCTTCTTCTTCAACTGCCAAGCCCTTAAGGGCATCGGTGACCACCTTAGCAAATTCTTCCCTTTTCTTAGCCAGTCTTGCGATTGTGGCTGCGTCTTTGTTGTAAGTCCCTTTTCTTATGTTATCAAGCCAATTCATCCTCCTACTTCAGCTATTAAGTAATTAAAACCTTAATAACTCCAAAGTGTAACTTACAGGGTTCTGTACGTTAGCTTGTTGTAGCGCTGCAATATCCCTCTGTTGGTTCTGCACTATAGCTGTCAGTTCTGATCGCTCTTCGCATATAAGACGCATCTACAATGTCCACAAAATAAATGTTATTTACTAGATAAAATCAATCTGCATTAAAAGAAATCCAACTAAACTTTGCCTTTTTGCCGCGTTGCTAATGTCTCTAAAAGTCGAAATTCAGAAAATACTAGTTCAAGAAAATTATTAAAATTAAGAAAAAACAGAATATTAGTTTCGTAAGTGAAATGAGAGCTGTTTCTAAGCCATAATAATGAATTGGATTTAAAGGTAACTACTATAAATACAGTACGTTCTAATATTTTCATCGAAACTTTTCATACCGTTTTAATAAAGTGGTTCTACCAGCGTAAGGGACAGCGTACCGAAAACTGAAAGTGCTTAGTGAATGAAACTGAACAACTATCAAAAATGAAAAAATAATTTGGTTTTCCCATACAATTTTTTTCTGATCGAGGTGGTCATTTTGTATGGGAAAGTTTTATTTCTTTTGCATTCCTGAAAGAATTTCATGGTTATAGTTGTTCAGTTTCTTTGACTTAGCAACCCCTTTTAGTTTTCGGTACGCTGTCCCTATACACGGTATAATTTGCATATGAAAAAAAAAGAAAAACACGATCATACTCATAGCCCCCACTAAGATTCCCTGTATCGGGGTGCCATGGACATACACAGTATCATCCACAAAGAACACCCAGACTCAGAAACAGACATTTAAATTTATCATTCAAATGTCTGCCTCGGCCGGGAATCAAACCCGGGACCCTCTGCGTAGCAGGCAGATACACTGCAAACTAGGCTGCGGGGGCCGTCGTCATTGATATTGGGTAGCTTTATAACAGAGCAAGCACCCCATTCGTAACCCGATATAGGCATTTTATGGATTCCCACATCTGTTACATCCTTTATTAAGGTAATAAAGGGGTCACAACATAAACTTCACATCGACATAACACTGAATATACGATACATACGATACACATTCGGCCATGTACTCTACTACATCTAAACTTTATGTGAAGTTCACAACATACACAAATAAAAGATAAAATCATAACTAAAACGCACAATGGTTCGGAACATAATCAAAATTGGTTATAACACATTGTTAAATTTTAAAACATAAAGCTCGTAATTACCTGGTTTTGCATTTGCTTGTGCTTCCTCCGTAGATCGCGACTGACCTGCGCAAGCTTCTCCACTTGGTTCGTCAACTGTGAACATTCCAATATTGCCATTTCAATACTCTAACTAATCTCATACAAAACTATCATACAAATATAGTTTCGAGAGCCAAATTTATCACTTGCAATCACAAATCTTTAAAAAAACTTAATTTTAAAGAGTGTTTTATTCATCACTTTGATTCACCAAGTAAGAAAAATTCCAGAAATAATTCCATTTACTATATGTATCACACATTGTTTTTAATATGAAACAACGTCATGTCAGTCATGTAAAATATGTCAAAACGATAACTCGTACGCTATCGATCAAATCGATCTTTCCACTATCGTGGAGTTATAAAAAAAAACACATGATTGAACATTGTAGATCGGAAATAATATGTTTGCGTTTGATGTGCGAAATCGATCGATAATGTTCAGACAATGTCAGATCAAGTGGTTTTGTGTAGAGGGGGTAAGATTACTTATGTTTTCTTTCTGGAAAGATCAAGACAGATATAATTATGAATTAAAAGTAAAAACGTATCATATTGTCATTAAAAGAGAATGATATTCAAAACTGTTGTTTATTTTATTTTTTACTAAAAGTTACGCCCAAGATATGCCAAACGCAGAACTTTGAAGACCTAGCTTAGTTGGCAGAATAACTGCCTGCTACGCAAAGAGCCTGATTTCCGGCCGAGCAGATATTTAAATGAAAAAAATAGTCTGAGGGTGTTACTTTGCATTGTTTCTGTGTGCGTCCATGAATGGAATCCCGATACAAGGAATCCTGGTGGCTATGAGTGTGATCGTGCTTGAAGTTTCGGGACAAGTTAGATAATATTTTTTCGTACATCTTTACCTTACTAATCTATTAAATAGCATGCAATTTGTTCGTATCGATTACAGGTTCAAATGTATATACCATCTCTTTTTGGTAGTCACCAGTGAATAAAAAAAAAATCCTTCTTCAGTACTTAAAAAATATGGGGAAATGAAGTGTTTATTCACCCTAACCTAAATCAAATGTTTTTGCGTGTTCTACGTTACGTGTTAACATCGTTCGGTGAACAATTTTATTTGCTTTCTTTAAGCCCACAACAAACTGCAGTTGTTTGACTTGACACGCCACCAAACTTTTTGCCGACAAGCTATTATTAACTCACAAATTGATGGTTGTTTTTCTACTGTTAAAGTATTTTAGCTGAAAATGGTAAAAGACTTGCAATATAACAGCAGTACCAGTAGGTATCATATCCCTTTTATTATGGACTAGCTTTCTACAAATAAATTTCCCGTGAAAATGAAGGTTTTCCTGCCGTGAAAAGTACCCTATGCCCTTTTCCAGGACCTTATAACCTACATGTGTGCCAAGTTTCATACCGATCCGTCACGTGCTTGAAGCGAAATTCAGTAACAAACATCCAAACTTTCGCATTTATAATATTAAAGTAGGACAGGATTTGAAATCTTTCGGTAGCTGAGAAATAATAAAAGATTTCATGATCCATAACCGTCTGAATTAAATGTCGTAAAAATGTGTTGAATTTGAAAACCAATTCATTCCATAGATCCAGTTCATACTTGTAGTTGCCTAAACTGATTAAAAAAGTCTTATTTTAAAGCTTTTATTTAACTTGCATTGTATCTAACTAACTAACTAACTAACTAACTATGTGTGTTCGGGTGGAATCTTGCAACTCAATTTTGAAGCAGTTATCTTCAACCGATTGAGCTGAAATTTTGCACTCTTATGTTAATCCGGTGACAATGCAATATTATGATATCATCAAGCTGATCTCGTGATGGAGTTGACAGATATCCACTGGATCTCCCTCATGGAAAGTGATAAGATATCTAAATTTAGGCTCATTATATTTGTTGTCTTGAGCAGTTTCCATTACACATGATGACCAGGGTCTAATGATGAAGCCGACAGGTAGCCGTCGGAACTGCCACGTCCGAAGTGCTAAGATAGCCGAGTTCGGGCTCATTATATTTGTTGTCTTAAGCAGTTTCTAATACACATGATGACGAGGGTCTAATGATGAAGCCGACATGTAGCCGTCGGGACTACCTCGTCCGAAGTGCTAAGATTCCCGAGTTCGGGCTCATTATATTTGTTGTCTTAAGCAGTTTCTATTACACATGATGACCAGGGTCAAATGATGAAGCCGACAGGTAGCCGTCGGAACTGCCTCGTCGGAAGTGCTAAAATAGCCGAGTTTGGGCTCATTATATTTATTGTCTTGAGCAGTTTCTATTTCACATGATGACGAGAGTCTAATGATGAAGCCGACTGATAGCCATCGGAACTACCTCGTCGAAAGTGCTAAGATAGTCGAGTTTTGGCTCATTATATTTGTTTTCTTGAGCAAATTCTATAACACATAATGACGAGGGTCTAATGATGAAGCCGAAAGATAGCCTTCGGAACCGCTTCGTCGAAAGTATTACGATAGCCGAGTGTGGGCTCATTATATTTGTTGTCTTGAGCAGTTTCTATTATACATTATGACGAGCTTGCCCCTCACAGAAAAAAAATTAAAAGAGTTCGCCAAAAGACTTCAAAGTCATTGCCCCTATTGGTGCATCTCGTTTGGGGTGGTGAGAGGGGTTAACCTTCCTCATAAAAGGAGAAAAGTTAAAACGTGTCTTAAAAGTACTCAACGTAGCGAGACTGGGGGGTTGAGGGGGGCTTGCCCCACTCACAGGAAAACAAATATTTAGAACAGTTTTTGAAGTCGTTACCGCTATGGCGCATCTCGACTCGACTACCCCAGTCCCCATGTCGGCTTGCCTCTACACAGAAAGAGAAAAGTTTAAATGTGTTTTAAAGTAGTCAACGTAGCTAGGTTGAGACAGAAAAAGATAAAATCAAAATCGTTTTTAAAGTCGTTGCCGCTATGCTGCATGTTGATTGAGGAGAGCTTGCCCCCTCAGAAAATAAAAAATATTTAAAGCAGTTTTTGAAGTTGTTACCGCTTCGATGCATCTCGACTTGCCCCTGACAGAAAAAGAAAAGTTGAAATGTTTTTGATATTTTACCGCTACAATGCATCTCGACTGGGGGGATGAAAGAGGTCGCATCCGCTCCCTCACAGAAAAAGAAAAGTTTTAATCTGTTTTAAATAATTAATTCACATGTGTTTTTGAAGTAGGTAGTTGTTGTGTGACTAAAATGTAAAAAATAAATTATAAGTAAAAAAACTTTTTAAAACAAGCTTTTATCTTAAATGCGCTAAAAAGAATAAAATAAAATTTTCCTTTAAAACTTTTACTATCAATTTACAACGTCATTACATAATTTTTATAATATAAAAGCTTGTCGCGAGATTGCTTAAAACTTGTGTAGATAAACAAACAAATCACATACTTAACCTCATAACCTGTGTTAAATCTCGCGACAAGCTTTTATATTATAAAAATTATGTAATGACGTTGTAAATTGATAGTAAAAGTTTTAAAGGAAAATTTTATTTTATTCTTTTTAGCGCATTTAAGATAAAAGCTTGTTTTAAAAAGTTTTTTTACTTATAATTTATTTTAGTTCTCTTTTCGAATGTCCCAACGTTCTCACCTAAATTATCTGCACGTATAAATGAGCTACTGACCAGACTGCAATCGCATGCATATTTCATAGAAATGCAGGAGTTTGGCTTCCACCCAAGCACATAACTTTATAATATGCCGGGTTCAGCGCCAGACTGCAGAAAAATTATAAGGCATAATTCAAATAGGTCTATATATAGTACTATAGTTTTATTAGTACCTAAAATGGTACGGTATTGTGTAGATACGATAAATTGAAGCGCAATGGAATACATGTGACGGTCCCTGATAAATAGTACCGTTGAACAAATAAGCATGATTTATGTATGAGTATGTGACTGGGCTCTCAATTTATTAGTTTACAAATATAATATTGTAATTTAGGCGATGGGCTTACATTACAACCTGTCACTACAGCAATATACGTATCTATCTTTTCAGTCGTGGCGATACGACCTTTGTTTGGGCCGTTGACGGTCTGCATACACCATTAGGGATACAGGCGTGATAGTATGTATGTATGTACAATTATCATGCTCTACAGCTGCGGTAGGAGGGTGAACCCTTTCATAGCCTACGACTAGCACCAATGTAGGTATTTCAATAGCATGTAGCACTGCAAAGGTTAATAAGTAGGTAAGTAAAATCAGAATTTGGCATGTTTCCAAATACACATCTTTATAATATGGCATTTGAGAGCTGGACTGCAGAAAAATTGCGACCCAAATGCCGAAATCTGTGAAATTTTCGAAGCAGAAACGAAAGGAATATTCAATGAAAATGTATTTTATCACTGCCGCGCCGGGCTGTTCGAGAAATGTCTCCTTTGAATTTCACTATATCACGCGCTACCTTTCTTGATAATACCTTTGTATTTCAAGCAACCTTTCTATCTAAGTATTGTATCACAAAAATATTATAATATTGAATATTTGTCACGGCTTACTTTTTTGTTGTGAGACAAGGCTTGTGCCTAGACGTTTTGACCATATACGATGGTCTTCCTCAGGAGCATAAGCCGTGACAAATATTCAATATGAATAACACGTGTTTATCGTTTAAAAATAAAAATAAAATATATTGTATCACATAATAAATATTTTTTTGCAATTTGAAGTATAGTAATAATAAAGACGGCTGAAAAGAATCTCACAATATGGTATGGTTGTATGACTTTAAATGCGTATCTCACATTGAAAATAAATGCAAAATACAACTATAAATCGAAAATTTTGCAAAAATGGTTAGTAAACAAATCCTGGCAAATTGGTATTGTTACTTTTCAGCGCAAATAAAATGGCGTCCGGTACGCCAAAATGGCAGCAACATAAAATGCGAAAATTTAACCTTTCCGAATTAACAGCATAGCATTTATTATCCTGGCCTTTTAAATTAGAATAATTTACCTTAATAAGGGTTGTCGCGGGTCGGATTTAACAAGTTTGAAATTCAGTACAAAAATTATACTTACGGTCTTTTATTAATTTGAATATAATTAACACCACTCAAATCAAGAGTTTGTTCTTCACACGAATGAATAAATACAACATAACAAAACAGTAATAAGACATTTTATTCATAAAACAACAATATTTTTATACAAAACCATGCAGTTAAACACAATACATAAAATCCACCACAAGCTTCGAGCTTTAAAGCTTTATAACAAAATAATAAAGATTTCAAATCTGCCAAGCATAAAATCATATTATAATGCTACTAGAAGAGGTAAGTATATAAGTTATATTGTAAAATCATTAGGTAACATTAATTCTATCAAAGTTAGTAGGGATGCATGATTTTACGTTTCATTACGATAACTATTATTAAATTGAAGGCTGTCTGATGCCTATCAATCACAGAATGTCAAGAATTAGTGTTAACTTTAATTAAATTCCCCACTTCCGACTATCCAGTCACTAAAATTGATTATGTGTCTACTGATAAGGATTAGAGATAAAGGCGAAATTTTTTGTATGTATGATAAGTAACAAAAATATAGAGTTCAACATAAAATATATATATAATATATATATATAAATATATATATAATATATATATATATATATATAAATATATATATAAAAGGTATATTGTGTTATGTAATATTTAAAAGGTCCTATAAATAGGTAAGCATTATGTTTTCACATAACAAATATTAGTCGTTCTTAGAGTCATAGTTATATTCCTATATCTTTTCCTCGAAATATGTTTGTGTAATCAATGTCCCTAGTGTGTTTATCCCATTTCCGTTATCAAAAAGGATCTCGTCCCTTCGCCAATCTAAATATGTAAAGAAGCTTGCAAAAATGTCATGTACGGACCTGAAAAATATCTAAAAAGAAGAAATTACTAGTTTAAAAAATATATATCTAAGGAAATTATCCAATAATTGAGTATCATACATAATCGGAATATTTTTAATAACATTAATCATTCTGTGTTTTTACACAGTGAAGATAAATTGTAAAATAAAAATAAATGACTTAACAAAGTTTTCCCTTAAAAATTTCTGTTAAGCTACTTTACGATAAGAAGCTTAACAGAAAATATGGGATATTTTTTATCCTTCTTTCGCACTAACACCAAAATTTTGTGTTGTGAGGAGATTGAACACAGCTGAGTGATGATTACGCCATAAACAATGTATCGTAATCATAAACAGTTTCAAGTTGCTCTCCTAATATTAACAAGAATATGAGCATGACTAAGTACAGTTTTGAT